>ML825449.1:55186-101971 GCA_009831015.1 Picea engelmannii | reverse complement strand
AATTACAAGATAGTTGCTCTCACCCATTGCAATGTTATTTTAAAATGTAATCCAGGATTCTTAATTCGAACTATAAAGAATTGCAATAGGGAGATCTCTTTCCTGTGATACTATTCAGAGCTTCAGTTCATTTCAGCAAGTTAGATAGAATGATTTCCTTACTACAACACTAAGTGCTTTTGGAATTGAGCATATATAGTGCGCAGCTATCTTTGAAACAAAAGACTTCCCTGGGTTGATAATTTATGTTTCACTTGGTTGTTTGAAATTAATTAAGCAATTATAGTGACCAACAAGTGTCAAGTCTCCAAACCTTGGAATCTGACACCATGCATCCCCTGTGACCAACGTTGATATTAAATCTAGCCTTCGGGCCTTCGGGATTTCTCTACTCAATTATAACTATAACACATTTCCTCTGGAGTACCAAGTCTTCAGACTTCACAATATCGTGCAACACGTCTATTGGGTTCAAGTTAGTGTGGGCCTGGTATAGTTAAATACTTCACCAAGGCTTTAACTACTTTAAGTAACCATCAGGGGCCCCACCATCCATGTTTGAGAGGAGTGCCACATGGTGAATCACTAGAAGTAGACACATGGCTCAATTAGATGGGTGACATGTGTCACTTTCTAACTAGAATAACCATTCTTGAAAAGTTATTAACTCCCTGAAACATGGCACACATTCCATGTGTCCATGTCATTTCAAGTGACGTCAGCAAGCCATGTCACTTCGAGACTTCTGAACTTTGGGCTTCGGAGCATCGAGAGATTTCATGCTAGCACACTCTGATTCTCCCGAATGTCGAACTCCCGAACAAGTTGATCTTCGGATACATCCCTCCTTTTATGAACAGTTCGGATGAACTCCGGACCTCGGGACTTCAGGAGTTCTTTACTCAATCACACTTTGTTTCTCCTAAATTTCAAATTCCCAAACAAGATAATATTCCGACACATGTCCCCTTTGATGAATGTTCTATATTAACTACGAACTTTGAGACTTCGGTACTTTGGTAGTTTTCACTCTATCACACTTTTTTCCTCCCGAGTGTCGAATTCCCGAACAAGCTAATATGTTGACACCTGTCCCTTTTGATGAATGGTTCAAGTTAACTCTAGACTTCACGACTTCGGTAGTTTTCACTCTATCACACTTTGTTTCTCCTGAATGTTGAATTCTTGAACAAGCTAATATTCGAACACGTGTCCCTTTTGGTGAACGATTCAGATTAACTCTGAACTTCAGGACTTTGGGAGTTTTCACTCTATCACGCTTTGTTTCTCCAAAATATTGAATTCCCCAACAAGATAATATGTCGACATGTGTTCCTTTTGATGAACGTTCTCAATTAACTCCAGACTTCAGTACTTTGGGAATCTTCACTCTAGCACACTCCATTTCTCCTGAACTATCGAACTTTCAAACTATTGTGAGATCTACGACTCACAATCACTTGCGTGAAAATTTGATGGCTGAGAGTTTTTCATCACTGTTGTGCCTTACCTCTTTCTCTTGACTCGATCTAACGATTCTGATCTATTTTTCGTTGATCCAACGATCAAGAAATTTTCCACAAATCTATGACGTAGATCCCCTCCATCACTTCAATGCTTCGACGCTTTTTCTCCCTTTTACGACAAGAAACTTCAAATAGTAGGAGCAATGAAGTCTTGAAGGACTTTGATGCTTAACCACCATGCTTCTTTTCCCATATATGACAGTTGTGAAGGATCTTCCTTCTCCCAAACAGATCCTGCGGTCCAAACTATAAACTCTGCGGCCCAATACCATTGTTTCACTGGTATCCTTCCTATATAGGTTTTCTTGAACTGTTATCCTTCCCGAGCTTCTGAAAAAAGTCCAAGTGTTCACATGGTTCCTTCTTGACACTCAGGAGCGCTCTGAACTTCGAATTTTGTCCCTCTAGACAAAAATTCACTCTGAAACCTTTTCTTCATTAACCACTTATCTGACCCATCCGATCTTAGTGTTGAAACCATGGCTCTGAACTTGAATTTTGTCCATTTTGACAACAATTATTTTCTGAAGCATTTGCTTCAACTTACACTAGCATGGCCCATCCAGGATTAGTGTTGAAACCATGGCTATGATACCATTATGTAACATACCCAACCACCCAAGCCAAACCATGCTACTCCACATAACACTATGATACCATTATGTAACGTTCCCAACCACCAACAGGCCAACCATCGTCACTGATTAAACATTTTTTGCCAAAATATTCTCATATAAACTTAACATCAATAAATAGAGATAACATGAAAACATACATGTAGTGACACACAAGATAATATTCCAAGAATCACGGACATGCACTAAAATACATCATTTACCCATTAAGTACATAAAATATACTTATCTCTTAATGGAAGTACACCAACTATGTGCATACCTTCCACGAACCTCCCAGCCATAGACCACACTGCTCCTCACTCTAAGCAGGGTCACCCCCAATTTAGGACTAAACTCCATTTGGCAAGGGATTCCTAGTCTAGGCAGGAACAACAGGAAGGATTTCCTCCAAGGATGCACTTACGCCCACAGCTCATAGACTCTCATTCCCTACATGCCTATCCCACCCCAAGAGTGTACACCTTCACTCTCACACAGTCCATTGACTGCTACACCTCCCTTATAGGGGCTTTAGCAATAGGATGGATCAAGAATTCTCAGATCTTTGTAGATGCTACTGGACCCCCTCCATGAGAACTCACTTCCTCAGCACACTCTCTCACCCGGAGAGAGTTGCACATAGGCCTGACAACCTAGTTCTTCTATCCATAGGCTTGACAACCTAGTTCTTCTATCCACAGGCCTGAAAACCCTCTTTTTCACTCCCACTCCTCAACACATGGGTATCATGATGGAAACAATAGAAACTAGACATGGGAAATGGTACAGACAGGAAAAATTGCAGAAAACTACTAGAGTACAGGTGCAACGAGGGTATCAATTTGGTTTTGTTGTAGGGTTTCAGGTGTCTTGGAATTCAACAATGGCAGACTGGATCATTTCATACTTTCTCTGTGCATTAGTTAGTCAGGGTAACTGATGGCCAGAATGATCACTATCACGAGAGTCCCCCCCCCCCCTCCCTNGTCAGAATGGTCAAAATATCCCCCCCATAAATATGCATGCATTTTGGAAGACACTTGGTTTTGCAGGAGCACGTTTCCCCCACTTGAAACTCGTTCCTCTCCCTAAAGTAACTTAGGATAAATTAATATCCACTTTACAACTTTATTTTAGAATAATAATATATTATTCTATTAGGCTCTTAATCTTATCCATTTTTCCTCAATCTCTTAGCTTCCTCCCTTTCCCAAACTAGTGGAGTTCAGTCCCCTATACTCTTTCTTCATGGTCGATCTACACGCAATGATGTTGTTATATTAATAATATGAATATTTACATGTAAAAAACAAGCTCATGTCCTTTAACATCTAAGCTCCCTGCCTAATCAACACATAAGCCTACCATCTTATAAATACTTGGCTCACCCGCCTACAAAACATGTTACATTCATAATTACAACTAGTGCTCATCCTTGGGGTATTACACTACCACAATATTTTAAAGCCACTCTGCACGTCTTCTAGAAAAAAATATACCAACGTTCTTAGTTTATGTAGTTATATCTTCACTAGAGGATTTATCTTCGAATTTATCATTCTTAATTTTTGCTTGAAAGCTTTTGATCCCTCTTTTAGTGGTATAATATGTTGAAATATGGACCTGTCATATTCCTCTAAATCATCATAAGTCTAAGAAAAAATGTCTTGAAATTCTTTGATCAATTGAGTATATTGACCAATTTCTAACATATGGTTCTTCTTTTGGATCTAGGATCTTTGTTTGGTCATCTCTTATAAAAATAGATTCCAAATTCACACATTTCTTGGTAGTGAGTACGAGTTGATTATGAATTGACTTCTAAGAATTTTGGTTTTCTTGTGAATCATTCAATATCAATGAGTCATTATCTATGAGGAAGCTTGCAATATGTTCATAATTTTCAAAAACTTGAAAATACTCTTGATTATCAAGTATTGAAGGCCGAAAAATTGTCCTTACATGAAAAGTACTTTGAATTTGAGAATATTATTAATTAAAAAGAGATGCAACTATTTCCAATGAATCTTTGTTTTTATTCTTTTCTCTAAGAACAATGAGATATTGAAAGAGTTAAAAAAATCCATGAATTCACAAACTCTACTTTCATAATGTGTTAATTGTTTTTTCTTAATTATGTATTTCTTCCTAATATGATTGATAACCAACTTTGAATCCTTGGTTATCATCGGTTTTTGTACCTGCATATGAAGGGGAAGAAAAATTGATTGAATTAGTGATTCATATTATGCTTTATTATTGATGAATGGGAATTAAAGTATGATAGCATGTGGATAGATACTAGATTAAGGGATTTTGAAAATAATTCCAGCTCCAATTTGAGACTCGGAAATGGTTTTCTTCATCATGCCTTAGTAGACATATTTGTTCTATACTTAAAATGGCATAATTCCTAATTACAACATCAGCATAATTTTGCATTACTTCATTTTCCTTTTTCTTAAATAATAGGGGATTTCTATGCTCTTGGGGGACTCTAATCATAGTCCCATATTTAGTTGGAGGCATCATGAAAATTCCATCATTCATGATATATCCTCCAATTAATGAGCACCAATCACTTCCCAACACAGCACCATAGACTCGCAGTAGGTCAACAACTATAATGGTGAAAACTATAGTAATGTGAGGAGCTGCAGTTATCCCTGAACAAAAATATTTTATTTCACCATAGATTGGGAATTTTCATAAATGTATGGCATCCATGCTTTTACCAGTTTCATAATACCTTGTACATTCCATTCCAAGTGGTTCCATTACTGATAGAGGCATCCACTATCAACCAAACAATTATGTAATGTGAAATCATGAGTTTCTATGAATATGCAAAATGGTGGGACTTTGCCCCTTGCTCTTACTAATGAATTATTTTGTTGTTTCCTTGTATTTATCTGTGTTGCTTCTATTTTTTAATTTGTATCATCCAATATATCTAAAATATTTTCTCTTTGTTGATGTATCTTAACTACCTCCATGAATGGTAAACTAATTTTGAGCTTGGAAAATTCATTAACCATATTAAAATTTATTTGCAGTCGAGTCTTTGTTTGACTAACAACTAGTTGTTGTTTTGATGTTTTTGGAGCATTAGATTTTACATATTCTTTTTTAGGTTGTTCCTTTGTTTTGAATTTATTTAATTGTGTTCTAGTTTGCACAACAATATCTTGTGAAAACTTAGGATCTTCTTGTACATCAAAGATATAAAAATATGATGATAATTCATCCATTTTTACCGATTCCAAAACTTGACCTTGGTTAACATCAATTTCTTGATCAAAATCTTGGAAAATTTGTTCTTCCACAATTTCCTCTAGCACAACAACATTTAGATTTGGAACTCTAGGTGCTCTTGGTATATGTTATTTAATTCTATCATTTCTTATTCTCTTATTCTGTAATGGAGATATGATGTTCAGATTAGGTGGAACAAGATCCATTCTGCATTTTTCTAATTTTTCTACTTGTTTGAGCCATCTTTATCTTTTTTCTTTTTTCTTAGGAAGCTCCAGGATCATTTTTGACATTAGTGGGAACCCCTTGGAAGAATCCTCCACTAGTTGCTCAATTTTCAATATTTATTGAAGTAGTTGTTTCTTGAGGTGTTATGGACAGAGTATTGATTTTCCTTTTCATTTTTCCAAGAATCATCTTACGATTAGCATTGGTCTCTAACATACACTCTTAAATTTATGTTTCTTTATGTATGGTTGCATGTAGATCATTGATTTGTGAATATATGATCGCACAATTCAAATTTACAGGCATTGCATTCTTATAACATGAAAATATGATAGGGTCATTAGGTATTTTTTCTTCAAGAATTTCATTTAGAGTATTAAATAATTGCAAGTTGAAGTCTTTGATTCTTTCTCCTTTCTCAAGGTGGATTTGAGTAAACTAGGTAAGGTAGGTATGGTATGCAATGGGGGGAGCATAAATAGTAATTAACATATTTTCTAAATCATTAAATGATCCAATAGACTAGGATGGGAAAGAAAGATACCACTCATAAGTTGGTACTATCAAGGTTATCAGAAATAATCTGACCATTACATCATAATTTTCAATAAAATTTGTATAAAAAAAACTTAGTGAATGATCCATATGTATTTTTGGATCCATGATTCCATCTCTTTAAAAGACCAGTAAAATTACTTGAGGAAGGGTGGGTAATGTGTGTTTCTCTCTTCATATATTAAGTGGGTTTGAGCTATCCCTTCTTCTTGAAACTCTTTTTCTATCATTTATTTCCTCATTTCTAATCTCATTTATTTCTTCTCGATCTCCTGTGATTAGGGTTTCACTTGTTTCTAACTTTGAACTCTCACCAACTTCATTAAGATAAAATTTCATGTTTTTACTTATTGTTAGTGGAACTTTATAATATTCCAGTTCTTCTTGGATTTACAACTATCTTGTTTTCCTCAATGTTATCCCTCTTTCTTCTTCTCGCGAAAGGGTTTCCCAAGATATTTCAAGATATTCTATAGTTTTTGTTGTTTTTAACACTAAATCATACAGTTGATGAAGAATAATTCCCAAATTTATAAGCTCAACTTGTAACTCATGTTGATTTGGTTATGTTTAAGTCATTAAAATTATATTCTGTGAAACCAACCTTTTGTTATTCCCAGTATGATCACCAAAAATGTTGATATAAAACATTTTTTTGCAGTGTTTAGTCAACTTCATGAGGATAAACTACCTCTATATTTTTAAAGAGGTGATACTCCTCTATTTCAAGTAACATGCAAGAATAAAATAAATTCCATAGAAATGACCAAACTTTTATTGCAATGAATACTCACATGAAAATAATACTTGAGAAAGGAATAGGTATCTTATAGAAACTAAATATCTACAATATGTTACAATATTATAAACCTAAAGAGTATGCAGTAAAAAAAGACGACATTTCCAACACAATATTCATCATTGTAGAACATGATATTCCAAGAAAGGGAAAAGGAAGCATCGACTCTATATAAAAAAGAGAACTTTAAATGATTATTTCATTAAACAGAAGAAATATTTTGATAGACATACATTTGAAATTTCAAGCATAATCTCAAAGTATTGAAATAACAATAATGTTATGTCCAAAATTAGGTCTTTGGGGACCACAAAAGATAATATATGTTCTTTAAATAAAAGAGTATTTCCGTGGAATACAAATAAAAATATTGTGTTTTTCCTTCAAAGAGGATTGGGATGGGGTTCTCGTAGACCATGAAATAAAAAGACCTAGAAGACACAACAAAAATAAATCAAGGATCAACCTTAGGTTTCATAGGTTATTAGGAAATGGAAGGAAATATGACAAATCACTATATAGTAAAATTCAATAAGGATGAGAATAATAATGCTACTTGACTCACTATGATGGAATGTTCTTCAAACCAATTAATTACTTCTTGATCCTTCATTTGTAGTTGGGTGTTTTGTTTGAGGTTGCATAATTGTTGCAACAGTCCCTTGTTGATCTAGTTTGGTGATTTTGATTAGGGATTTTATAGCCACTCTTATATGTATTCCCTCATGGGGGCCATTGTGATCTCATGTTTGGTATTTTTTTCAATCATGACATTATCCATGTCTCTTAGGTACATTACTAATTGGTGCAATGTGTCATCTACATCATCATTTCTGTTGACATATCTGACTAGCCACCTTTCAACTTCCTCCTCGGATAATAATTTTGAACCTATGAACTCACTGGCCCATGCAAATTTTAATACATCAACTTGTTCTAATAATTTATCTTTAGATAAAATTAGTATTTCCATTAGTATATTTTGGATATCTAGTTATTTTGTGAGATCAACAAGTTTAAAGAAAAGGTGACCTCATTTATTCTTCACAACATCTAGCACATTTATCATTTCTCTTAAACTCTTCATTATTTTCAACCAACAAGAATTAATTTGTTTCATATGGACGTTAGAAGGAAGGTTTTTTTCTCTTCTATGGGTATCACTTAAACTTTAAAGTTTAGTTGAAAATGTTCATACACTGTCTTTGTAAAAACCATTTTCATTTTCCAGATATTTTTGGAGATATTCTTTGAAATGTGTAATCCTCGTTGAATTACACTTTGTAATGGGTTTTTATAAATTTTTAATAAAGTGGTTCTCTTATTAAAGTGAATTTTAATAAAGTGTTGTTGATTAATTGGGTTGGTTGCCATTTATGTCAACCCTTGAAGAAAGTCCGATAGAAAATTCCGGTAGCACAACGGTTTGGGTAATGGACCCAAGTTTGTTTGATGGATAATGGTATGAGTTTTGATACATTTGTAGGAAATAATATTCTATATGGATATTACATTTTGTTCCATTTCCGGTGGTATGTGGAATGTCACATAACTCGTCACGGTTAGAGAGTTATGGCCATGTGAAGTTGGACAACCCTCATGATTCATCTAGAAGCCCCAAAAGGTCTAAGTAGTCAAAGTGGTTGCAAAGAAGAAATTATTTAAATAATAAAATGAAGTGATGAGTGTACTATAAGTCAAAGAGGATCCAAAAGAAATTATTTAAATAATAAAGTTAATGGAGAACTTACTAATTGTGGAAAGTGGGTAAGTTAAGTGGACAAGTGGTTAGAAGTGGGTTAGCCCTAAAATAAGGAAAGTGGGTTAAGATGATTAGAAGGTAAAATTATTTAAATAATAAAGTTAATGAATAAATTACTAATTATGGAAAGTGGTTAAGTTAAGGGGACAATTGGTTAGAAATGGGTTAGCCCTAAAATAAGGAACGTCAGTTAAGATGATTAGAAGGTAACCCCTTGAGGAAGCTACATGAAAGTATAAATAAGAGGTAAGGGCCTCTCATTCAAATACAGTTGATCATATTGAATATATAAAAGTGACTGAGGTAACCAAAGGATATCTAAGGTGAATTTCAGAGGGAAGGTGAAGTAAAGAAGGAAAAAATTCAAGGGAGGATAATTTTTTTTGATGATTCTTTCTAACGTACGTTATTTACAAGTCATCTCTCCATTTTCACAATAATTTTTTTTATAGAATGATTCAGGTTGCAAAATATGGAGGTCGTTGAGGAAACATATCCAAGTAGTTGTGATAAAAATTTCAGCTTGTGGGTCGTTGTATTTTGGAGTTACACTTCGTGGAAAATAGGGTTTGTGGTTAGTCGTGAAACTAGTCTAAAACAAGTGTTTCGGGTAAAAACATCATAACTTCTTCATAACAGATCCAAATTCAGTAAAACAAAATGTATTGGTTATAGTACGATCTTTAGTATTATGTGTACCATTTTCAGATCCATACAACCAATATTCCATGTGGGGCACACTCTACACGTTCTCTCTCTAGAATAAGCCAGAATTCAACAATGTATGCCATTTTTGCTATAACTCCTTTTCTGAGAGGTTCCAAGTAGTGAAACTTGGAGGAATTGCATAAAAAACACTAAAGAACATTGTTTATTATTTTCATATATTTATTCATTACAGGTACATAGTTATGATTATTTCAAGTTAGGGTTGTTGACTAATAAAAAATTAGTCATGTGAGACTAAAGTAAAGTTTGATGAAAATCCTAGTCTCTTGTTGTTAAAGTTAACGAAGGCTTACAAGTATGTGATCATATACATGAAGTCTATTAAATAGTTACAAATCATATATGGATGATGAAATTGATGAGATATTTTGTTGAGGTAAATGTTGGGTACATGGTTGAGACAAGTAGTTGATGCGTAGGAACATACATGAGTTGTATAGTTGATGATGTTGGTACATATTGATGAGTCATAGTTTATGTGTATTTTATGAATGATTGGTACATATTTGGTGCATATTTGTTGCATTCATTGATAGTATAGGTTGAGGTACAGGTTGGTGCATGGTTGATGCACTTTTTATGGTACAGGCTGATTACAAGTTGTTTGGTACAGGTTGGTGCAGGCTGTTCGGTGTAGGTTGATTGGTACATGTTTATGGAAATATATCTCATGGTGATAGTGTGAAAATGGTTCCATCATTCTACTTATATTTTAGGGAGGTTGTATGGGTCAAGGATAGGTGATTGTAGCCACCTTCCGGTTTTAGCCGAAGAACATAGGGGGTTGTAGCCTCCTTCCAGCTGAAGCTGGAAAACAAAGGAATTTTGTGCTTCCAATGAATGTAATTATTAAAGACATATAATAAAAAACATTATGTGGTTCTCTCCCGCTTTGGGTTTCCACGTAAAAATATTGGTATACTATGTATGCATATGATTGCTCATGTGTTCATTGTTTATTTACTATGAAACTATTGGATAATAATGCTACATTGATATACCACTTGCATTTTATGGTTAAAAATATTAAATTTCTCTATTATTGATTCACCCCCCCTCTCAGTAATCCAACAATTTGTATTAGAGTAGGTTCCTTCAGAAATTAGTTTAACCACTAAAAGGTAGATCATGTAGAGAAACACAATGTATAAAAATTGAATACCAAAGTTTGATGGAAATAATTATGCATTATGGAGAAAATGTATAAAAACATATATACAAGCACAAGGATATGAAATTTGGAAATCAGTAGTAGATGGATACAAAGAATCAACAGTTCCACCAACAAGTGAAAAAGAAATGAAACTCAATCAAAATAATTCCAAAGCCAAAACTGCACTTCTGAATGGTCTTAGTGAATCGGTATATAACAAATTTGTACATTTTAAATCCTCTAAAGAGATTTTGGACTAACTTCAAAATATTTGTGAAGGAGATTCAAAAGTCAAAGAAGCAAAGATTCAAACTTACAGAGCTCAATTCAAACAACTAAAGATGAAGGAAGATGAGAAGAATTGCATCTTGATTCTTACAATTCGATGAAACCGTGAATGCAATCATAGGATTGGGAGAATAAATTGAAGAATATGTAATTGTTCAAAAGGTACTAAGATCTCTTCCTATGATATTTGACCTAAGATATCAACACTAGAAGAAATAGAAGATCTAGAATCAATAAGCATGGATGAACTTCATGGAATCTTCACATCATATGAAATGAGAGCAGAATAGGAAAATCCAAATATAAAAGAAGCAACTTTCAAATAATCCAAAAGGTCAACGAAAAAGGAACATACCAACAGTAGTGAATTCTCATAAGATGATGAAGAAGAAGTGACCAACTTTGTCAAAACATTGAACAAGGGAACCAATGAGAAATATAAAGGTAACCTTCCATTGATTTGTTTTAATTAAAATAAGAGGAATGATGAAGATTAATCAAATAGAAAAAAACCATATAAAGACAAAAGAACCAAAAAGAAATATTTCAATAAAAGATTATGCACCAAAGAATACATCTCCTCATCAGATGAAGATGAAGTCGGTGACAATGAGACATAAAGAGATCTATTCATTGAGATAGAAGAATCTGATAAAGAAGACACCGAAGAAGAATATGAAGAGACAAAAGTTGACTACGAAGAATAATTGTTGAGTGTCATAGAAGTTATAAGAAGAGAAAATAAGAAAAACAAGAAGCTACAAGAAGAACTAGACAAGAAAGAAGACAGTTAGGAACAAGAACAAATGATCATGAAATTGAAGGTTCAAATAGAAGAAGATAAAATAATTGAAGAAGAACTAAAAGAACAATTAGAAGAAAGAGACAAGATCATTGGAAATTTGGAAGAAGAGAATGTCACATTGAGAAAGGATCTTCAAAAGAAAAATATGCAAAACAACTCAAAAGTTCTAGATGACATTATCAACAATCAAAATCCTTATCATGACAAGTATGGACTTGGATACAATCAGACAGAAAAGGGATCAAGCTCCAAAGAAAAAGAACAAGAAACATACCCAAAACTCTATGTAGAAACAATCAAAGGGGGTAGGAATATATACAAGGAATATTACAGAGACACTCCTCCACTGAGAAGATTCAAAATTCAGAATCAACAATTGACAGAAATAAATGGGCCTTGGGAAGAAGAAGGATTCGTAAGAGTAACTCCTTTTAGAAGATCTTCAACTCCCAGTTATCAAACTATCTTTCTTAGTTTATGTTATGCATGAAATAATTTTTGACATAAATATGTAAATTGCAGAGCTAATAGCAAGAACATAAACAACTTTGAAGGTCATACACAAAATGGATATCCAAGAAGGGTTTTTGAAACACAGAGAATAAGCTACAACATGTTTGAAATATTGAGAACTGAAGTGGAATTATACAAGTGCAACAAATTTGGATACATGGCCAAATATTTTAGAATGAAAATCCCTCCTAGAGAACCATAAAAGAATAACAATAGTCACAGAAAGGAACATCAGAAGACAAGATGGATAAGAAAGCAGAATCAATATAGAAATGAATAATGCACACTCTATCTACAATCTAAGAAGAAGAAACGCAGTTGGTATGTTGGCAATGGTTGTTCAAAAAACATTACATGTGATAAAGATAGGTTTATTACATTAAGAAAGGAAAGATATGGACCAGTCTCCTTCGGAAATGATGATTCAATTAAAATCATTGGAAAAGGCACAGTCAGAAATGGAAACAAGAATACCAAGGAAGAAAATGTTCTACTAGTAGAAAATATGAAACATAATATTCTAAGTGTGAGTCAAATGTGTGACCAAAGTCATAAAATTACTTTCAATTCCCAAAAGTTTGAGATAAGAAAAGAAGGTTCAGGGAAATTGATTCCAATAGTTGCAAGAACTTCAAGCAACATATATGTATTAAGTGAAACTGGAAATGAAAGTGTTGTCTAGGAAAGAAAGATGAAGGTTGGCTATGACATAGAAAAATGGGTCACATATGCTTTGATAACCTTATCAAAGTCAGCAAAAATGAAACAGTTAGATAAATGCCCCAGATCACAAAACCAACCAACACTTTATGCAAGCATTGTCAACAAGGAAAGAAAATAAAGACCAGGTTCAAATAAAAGGAATATCCAACGATAAGACCACTGGAAATTGTGCATACTGATCTAGTTGGACTAACTACAACAAAGGGTTTAAAAGGTGATAAATATTTTATGTTATTAGTTGATGATTATACAAGAATGATTGCAGTTTTTTTTCTTAGGAATAAGTCAGAAGCTTTTGAAAACTTCAAGGTCTACAAGAAAATGGTTGAAAATGAAATGGATTCAAAAATCAAATGTTTGATATCTGATAATGGAGGAGAGTTCACTTCAAATGAATTTATGGACTACTGCAACATGCATGGAATAAAAAGACAATTCTTTGTTTCTAGGAAACCTCAATAGAATGGAGTTGTTGAAAGAAAGAACAGGACAATACAGGAAATGGCTTGAACAATGCTAATGGATTCCAAATTGGAAAAAACAATTTAGACACATCTAGTGCATACAACAATTCACATTCAAAATAGAGTAATTCTAAAAAACAACACTGACAAAACTCCCAACGAGCTATGGAAAGGAAGACCAACAAATGTGAAGCACTTCAGAGTATTTGGATGCAAATGCTACATCAAAAGAGAACATGGCAGAATCAGAAAATTTGAATCTCGTGTGGACAAAGGAGTACTTGTTGGTTACTCAAGTACAAGGAAAACATACAAGTGTTACAATCTGAGGTTGAACAAAGTTGTGGAAAACATCATTGTAACAATTGATGAAACAAGTGGACAAGAATTAAAGGAAGAAGAAAATGAATCAATGGAAGAACTTTACGAAAAAGAAGCAGAAGATGAAGAAGAAGTAGAAGGGGAAGATGAAGATGATTAGACAGAAGTAGAAGAGTACTTCAACAATTGTCTCCAAAGACACCTAGAAAACAAGTACAGGAGAATCATCCTTCAGATCAGATTATCATAAACAAAGATGCATGCGTTGAGACTAGAAGAAGAATATGTTCACCAGAACAAATGCACCTAGCACTCTTTTCTACGATTGAACCAAACAGTTTTGAAGAGGCCATCAAGGATGAATTATGGAATAAGGCCATGGATGAAGAATTGGATCAAATAGAGAAGAATGACTCTTGGGAATTGGTTCCAAGACCAAAGAATAAGAATGTGATTGGCACAAAGTGAATTTTCATAAATAAATTGAATGAAGATGGACAAGTTACAAGGAACAAAGCTAGATTGGTATGTAAAGGATACATACAGGTTGAAGTAATCATCTTTGAAGAGAAATTTTCCCTAGTTTCCAGAATGGAATCAATCTAATTGCCTTTAGCTTATGCATCCTCGGAGAATATTAAAGTATCTCATATGGATGTGAAATTATCTTTTCTGAATGGGGAACTTGAAGAAGAAGTCTACATTGAACAACCAAAAGGACTAAAGTTGTTAGAGAATGCATATTATGTGTGCAAACTAAAGAAGGCCTTGTATGGTCTAAAACAGGCTCCTAGAGCATGGTACTCTAGACTGGATAAATATATCCAACAAGAAGGGTTTAGAAAAGGAAGTGCAGAAAGAAACCTCTACATCAAGGTAACTCAAGATAGTATTTTATTAATTGAAGTTTGTGTTAATGATATTATTTTTGGAAGTACTGATGACAGGTTAAGTAAGAAATTTGCAAAGGATATGCACAATGAATATGAAATGTCATTACTTGGAGAACTATCCTTCTTTCTAGGTCTTCATATATGTCAAAGTAACCAAAGAATTTTTATTTCTCAAACTAAGTATATAAGAGAAATGCTAAAGAAGTTTGGAATGAAGATTTCAAACCAGTTACCACTCCTATACAAACCAGTTGCAAGTTGAACAAAGATGATGATTCAAAGTCTATAGACCAGAGGAAATACAGGTCAATGATTGGTAGCTTACTATATGTGACATCATTCATACCATATGTAATGCAGACAGGTGGCACGATTTCAAGCAGCACCAAAGGAGTCGCATGCCTTAGCAGTGAAGAGGATTTTCATATATCTCAAAGGAGCATAAGATTTTGGATTATGGTATCCAAAAGGAAAGTATATATCACTTATTTCCTACACAGATGTAGATTGGGAAGGTTGTATTGATGACCGATGAAACACTAGCGGAGCAACGTTCTACTTGGGTGAGTGTTTAATATCTTGGCAAAGAAATAAAAAATCATCAATATATTTATCTAGAACCAAAGTAGAGTATATTGCAGCAACAGAATGTTGTACACATGTTCTATGGATAAAACAATCTCTTACATATATACAGGTTGAGTATGATGAGCCCATTCCAATCTATTGTGATAATACAAGTTCCATCAGTATCTCAAAGAACTCGGTGATGCACTGCAAGATGAAGAACATTCCAATTAAGTATCACTTTCTATGGGAACAAGTTGCAAATAAGAACATTGGAGTTGAATATGTGGGCACAAAAAACCAAGTGACATAAATATTTACAAAACTGCTTTCGCTTCCAAGAGAAGCCTTTGAGTATCTTCCTCAGATACTCAGAGTAATTTATACCCCAAAATGAATTATTTTGAATGATTATCTTATATGTCTTATATTTACATGAGGAAACACCATAAAGAGGACAATTCAGGTTAGGAAATTAGTTTCAAGAAGAGTTCAGTCAGGAGTGTTGTCATCCTTATACACACTTGAAAACATGAGCAAAGTCCTACTCACTTAGTGTGTCCTTAGAGGCACAATGCCTAGGTTCAAAGCCTACACTATCACTTTGACTTGAACCTCTTCCATCTAGGCTCACTCCTAGGGAAGCCAAGGGGAGTAGACCCTAGTTACTAGATATGATTAACGTTATGTTCTAGGATTTGATTTTAATTAGTTACAAGGTTGGGTGGAAGACTAACCAATGATGCAAAGGAAGCAACGCAAGATGTAACTATCTACTTATGTCAAACAAATCCTTCCCTAAGGAAACTAAGACTAGTTCCTATGGTTGAGTAAAGGGTTCAACTAATGTTTGAGGGGTTAATTACAAAAGATTTACAAATAAAACAATGACTACAATTACTTCACAACATTGTTAGATACAAATCCACAATTAGATGCAAGATGAATAGATGATACAATAGATAAAACAAGAATATCTAAGAATTACAAAATATAAAAATACAAAAAGACAAGTTAACCATGTGTTTTAATGTGAAGGAAATAAAGGATTTTAAAGCATGAAGATCATAGACACATTAAGCCAAGAATGTCCCAATACCACTTACTCTATTGGACTAATTTTCAATGGAAACCACGACACTCAAGACCCAACAAGAAGATGCCTCCAAATGGGATGCGCTATCTCTTGAGGGATCACACCATAAAGAACACTTAACAAAATATTTGAAATATTTAAAGCACAAGTGTTCCACAATACTAAAAAATGAAACTTAGTTAATTAATCCACAAAGCAAAAGAAATGTCAATTGCATGTAAGATTAAAAAGAGTTATCCTTGCAAGTATTGAATCATAAGATGTACCAATGTACCTAAGTTGTTTAAATTCTTAGTGAATTAAGAGTTACTATAAGATTTTGAAGTTTGAATTACCTTAACTAAGTGTCAAACCAAAATCCTCCTCCCCCAATTACCAAATGGTTGTTGGATGCTCAAGAACTGAGACAATGAGGCCTACCCTAGCTTCACAGGTCAACCCTAAATATCCGAGTACTCACAGAAAGGATGCCACGCATCGTGAGATCGTCCCCGGCCTAGCACCTTCCATTGTCTTCCTCAAACCCCGTTTTAGATGACGAAGATGGAGAATTTAGGTGTCCTATTAAGTATAATATGTTATTTCCCCTATGGACTAAGTATTTTAGGTTGTTTAAGAGTGTTTAGGTGACTTTTACTTGCCTAAAAAACAGTGAAAAAGTGTCAAAACCGAAACTTTAATCAACTCAAAAGATGTGTTTTAAATCTTAAGAATGAAGAATGTAAACATGTATAGAATGTATAATGAATTGCTGAGAAGAACAATTTGTTTCTACACCATTTACTTAACCAAGGATGTTTGGAATCTTGAAAGAAAAGAGTGTTTTTTAAAGGACATGAACAAGTTGCCAATAAAAGATAAGATTGCTTTAACTCATCATCACTTAACCATGTATGTTATTGCATTAAGAAAAAAGTGCTAAGAGATGAAAAGTACTTTCTGAGATAAGAGTGTGTCCCTATACCATAAACATGCTCCACATACACTTCAAACTTAGATGACGGAAAATGGCCTTAAAGATAAGTTATTTGCAAGTTAAAAGGATTATTTCTTAAACCACCATCGTTGCATTAAACCGTGTGATATTGCATTAGAACATGTGTTATGAAATTTGAAATATTATAGCATGTAAGTAAGATTATGCCCCAAGGGATTAATATAAGATCTAGTATGTGTATGATATCTACCTCTAGAGAATTTTAAATATATAAGCATAAGAAAATCACCAACACATTACTAACCTCACCATACAATATTGGGGATGTCTCACCCAAGGTGTAGGAAACCATGAGCTAAATGAATTGAAAAGAAAAGAAAGAAACTAACCACTCACAATGGCACAAGGTGGAGGCAAGCCTACCTTTGGCAAGCCTATCTTTGTTGTGCCAAAGAGGGTTTAGAAGCAAGAGAATGACTTTAGAAATGATAGAAAAAGAAGGGAAAGGGTGAGTTTTCATTACCCAATCAATGGAGAAGTTCTTGAGGTGTTGTATGACTGAAATTGGGAGCATAACCCTTATACCTGGTAAGAACCTGTAAAAACCAAGAAGTTATTGCTTGTTGGAAATGCTACACAACACACCAAAAGTTAAGAAACATTTATGTTTTTATGCAGAATTTTTTCACATACAAGTATCCCAATAAAAGTAGATTTAATGTGAACTATCTATGATTGTTAGCAAACTTAAATATGGAAAGAATGAGCAAAGAAATCATATCTGAAAAGCAATGGAGTTTTAGGTAGGTTTTAAGAGTAGACTCTTCCTTGAGGCTAGCCCAATAAAACTCTAGCGGTAAACCTACAAAAGTTATAAGAAAAACTACATAAATAGATAGAATGTGAGTATATCTAGATGGTAAAACAAAATACTTTGAAACCCAAATAAACACTTCAATATATCTATGATAATACTACCACAAATCTATCCAAACAAAATACTTTGCTTGGAGCTTCTACTCTAGATCTATAAACTTGAAGCAAGAATGAGAGAGAAAAATAAAACAATATCACCTCAATAGTAGCAAGAAGTAACAAGAATAATCTTTGTTTCTTCAAATCTTCCAAATCCTTCCTATTACTCAAGAGGAGAGTATTGTAGCAACATGATGCTCCAACACTCTCAAGAGAAAAATGGAAAGGAAGCACAATGAACAAGACAGAGAGAGATGAGAAGAAAATACAGTAGCATAACAATAGCTCAAGATATGGTGGGAAATGAGTGAGGGAGGGGTTCTATTTATACTTGGGAAGGAAAAGATACCCCTCTTTGATGAGTTACAAGTGTCACACATCAAAGAAAAGTCACTTTTAGGGTTTTGGCATGGATGGATAAAGTGGAAATGAGTTGGAGTGAGTTGGCAAGGATTTGGAAAGTTAAATGATGAGTTGTAGGGTCTAGGGAGGCACACCAAGGGATATAATAAGTCTCCCATTAATTTTTTTATTATTTTTTCATTTTTTTGAGACTTTCTAGAAGGGAGACGCACCACTTTAGGAAAAGTGACGTTTTTGCTTAATGACTAGGTGAGAGGGTGATGTGAGGGTTGAAAAAGGTTAGGAAAGGTTAGGAGAAATATCTTTTCACCTTTTACATCATTACTTTCATCTATTTTCTTATAAATTACAATAATGGCATTTTACCTATGTCATGACTTAGCAATTAAAATTGTTGTTTTGACTAACTGAGACTCTTGGTGGACAAACACCTAGCAAAAGTTGTCGGACTGAGATGAAACTTTGTCCAAGGGTGTAGGGGGTCTCATTCCATTTATTTTGAGCACAAATACCCCTAGAAAAAGACAAAAATACCTACTTTTTACAAAATTTGCTCAAAAACAATTAAATAATTAAATAATTAAACCTTCAAACTTAGGAAAATTTAATTAATTTAATTAATTAAAAAAAACCTATCTAGACTGAACGAAATTCCACGAAACTTTATAAGATGTCATACATGGTCATTTACATCATTCCTAAACAATATCTACTAGAGAATAACTCCATTAGAATGCCTTTCACCACTTTGGAGGAATTATTGCTGGTGGAAGGGAAAAACTCAAGGGAAATTAATAAGGCTGAAAATCCCAATTAATAACCTGAGGATAAAAAAACCTCCATGAAAGGAACTCTCCTAATGAATAAATCCCAAGGTAACTGACCTAACCATAATCCATGCAGACCTATTACATTATTAACCCACGCAGGGGTGCAAAAATTTTGTTTACAAAAATACGTGATGGAGGCATAAATTACCCAGTAGAACCAAATTGTTTTCAAAATATTATCATATGTTGATGCATATCTTTATGGCACATGGATTTTACCCCCTATTTGAATACGAGGTCAACATCTGGCTCCACATGGGGACGTGTGTTCGATCTTCTCACATAGGACAGAGAGCATATGAGAATCCAACATCTACAATAAGGTTCTCACCAATGTCCAACATAAGCATACATATATATAATGAAATAAATAAATGCTATACACAACATCTACATAATTAAATAACTAAAGTACAACATCTATAATTTTACAAAATGAAATTATGATACAGAAATAAATCTAAGTACATAATGACATAATAAATTGAAATAATACGAAACTGAAATACAAAGAAGGGTTAGAGATACGTTACAACCATTCATGAAATAGATTAAATGACACCACAAGTTTCTAAAACATCAGTTTCCATGATGACTCATAGAAGACCCCTTCCCAAGTCTTATCAACTTGGAATTTTTTGTGAGGGAGAACAGGCCAAGAAGCATGCTCCTTCCTCTATCCAACCAAAAGTTGGGATATGACAAGCCGTGTAATATTTTAATATTTTTATACTCATGACTATAAAGGTGTAAGGCCAACCAAAACTCATAATGATATGACATTGATAAACTGAATTCGCCTTCCATTTCCTCATAATTCTGCATCAATTCATCTTTTTGTTGAGGGGTCGAAAAATGAACATGTCAAAGGAACCACTGCACTGTCTTCCTCAAGGTATTCAAAGTTATCCTCCAAAGATATTGGTTCCTCGGGAGGAGGGTGGGTAATTTAATTATCTAGATATTCAATATTTTCAAGTTCAAATTCTTTAATCTCCTCAAAATCAGTGACTAGCTCATCCATGGATTCATCCAGAATTTTCCCATGAACTTCCTTATCTTTTTCAATGTCAAGATCAAGTTCAAGGGGGTCCATATATTCAATATAAGTCTCTATAAACTTACCTTCCATGATTTCTAATTGATCTTCCATGGCCATAAATTATTCATTCATGGATTCACATTGTTCTTCATGGGAAAACTACATGTTTTGAATTACTTCTTTAATCTCCTCAATGGGATTTGGTGGAGAATCAACCTCTCTGTCTGAATTAGTTGTTTCAATATCTAGAATATTCTTCCTCTTCCATTTTTCCATAAAATAATCAATCAATTCAATTTAAATTTCATCCTCATCATCCCCAAATCTTTCCAAAAAGTCACACAGAAAATCATGTATGGTCTTGATCTCATTATCTTCATGAAGAAGAAACCAATGACCAGCATATCCGTCATCCACCAAAAGAGTCAAGGAAAACAATCACATAAGAACATCCTCACAAATAAGTGAATCATCTCAATCATCAATTAATTGACCAAAGGCCTTGACATGAACACAAGCATCATCACCATATTGAAATTTAAGCACATTGTCAAGAACAACTTCAGGTATATCATTAGCATAACCAATTATTTCTGAGAAATCAAAAGGTTTCAAGAGATAGATCATTGAATAAGAAACAACCTAGGACCCAAAATATTACTAAGGATCCAACAAGAAGAAAGACTAGCTATCTTCATCCAAAAACCTTTCCAAGTTCAAGGATGAAGCAAAACAAGCTGTGAATTCCTCCTTGAAAAATACTTTGTCAAAATATTTTAAAGTGGAGTCGCCAGATGACCAAGTTTATCAAACAAACAAAAGCATCAGACAAAGCAAAAACACGAAGGAAAACAAAAGTAAATTTATTAAGTTGGAACAAGAATTGGACATTAATGAGTGCTTCTTCTCCAAGAATTTCAAGCAACCCAGAAGCATTGTTCCTTGCAGTATACTTGGCAGATTTGTTCAATGGAGTCACCACTTGGAAAGGAAGCAAACAAAAAGAACCAATGCAAGTTCAAATAATTTTAGGGACTAAATTTTTTATTGTTTAATTCTTAAAAAAAAATTAAGTTAAGTCATTTTGACCAAGGATAAATGACTTATCCACAGAAACAACACCAAAGATGTTTTCATCCTTATACACACTTGCAAACCTGAGCTAAGTACTGCTCACTTAGTGTGTCCTTGGAGGCACAATTCCTAGGTTCAAATCCCATGTTGTCACTTTGATTTGAACCTCTTTTGTCTAGGCTCACTCCTAGGGAAGCCAAGGGGGGTAGACCCTAGTTAATAGATATGATTAAAATTATGTTCTAGGAGTTGATTTTAATTAGTTAGAAGGTTGGGGGGAAGACTAACCTATAATGAAAAGGTAGAAATGCAATATGAAACTATCTACTTATGTCAAGAAAACCCTTCCCTAAGTCAACTAAGACTAGTGCCTATGGTTGGGCAAAGGGGTCAACTAATGTTTGAGGGGTTAATTACAGAACATTTACGAATAAAACAATGACTACAATTACTTCACAACAATGTTAGATACAAATCCCCAATTAGATACAAGATGAATATATGATACAATAGATACAACAAGAATATCTAATAATTACAAAATATAAAGATACAAAGAGGCAAGCTAACCATGTGTTTTAATGTGCAGGAAATAAATGATTTTGAAGCATGAATATCATCAACACATTAAGCCAAGCATGCCCCAATAGCACTTACTCTATTGGAATATTTTTCAATGGAAACCACAATGCTCAAGACCCAACAAGAAGATGCCTCCAAATGGGATGCGTTATCTCTTGAGGGATCACACCATAAAGAACACTTAACAAAAGATTCGAAATATTTAAAACACGAGTATTCAACAATACTAAAAAATGACACTTAGTTGATTAATCCACAAAGAAAAATAAATGTCATTTGCATGTAATATTGAAAAGAGTTATGCTTGAAAGTATTGAACCATAATATGTACCAATGTAGCTAAGTTGTTTACATGCTTAGTGAATTAAGAGTTACTTAAAGATTTAGAAGTTTGAATTACCCTAACTAAGTGTGAAACCAAAATCCTCCTCCCCCAATTACCAAATGGTTGTTGGATGCTCAAGAAGTGAGGAAACGAGGCCTACCCTAGCTTCAAAGGTCAAACCTAAATATCCGAGTACTCTCAGAAAGGACGCCACGTGCCGTGAGACCGTCCCCAGCCTAGCACCTTATGTTGCCTTCCTCAAACCCCATTTTAGATGGATAAGATGGATAATTTAGGTGTCCTATTAAGTCTAATATGTTATTACCCCTATGGACTAATCATTTTAGGTTGTTTAAGAGTGTTTAGGTGACTTTTACTTGCCTAAAAACAATGAAAAAGTGTCAAAACCGAAACTTTAATCAGCTCAAAATATGTGTTTTAAATCTTAAGAATGAAGCATGTAAACACATATAGCATGTATAATGAAGTTCTGAAAAGAACAAGTTATTTCTACAAGATTTAATTAACCAAGAATGTTTGCAAGCTTGAAAGAAAAGAGTGTTTTTAAAAAAGCAAGAACAACTTGCCAATAAAAGAGAAGATTGCTTTAACTCATCATCACTTAACCATGTGTGTTATTGCATTAAGAAAAAAGTTCTAAGAGATGAAACGTACTTGCTGAAATAAGATTTTGTCCCTACACCATAAACATGCCCCACATATACTTCAAACTTAGATGATGACAAATGGCCTTAAAGATAAGTTATTTGCAAGTTAAAAGGATTATTTCTTAAACAACCATCATTGCGTTAAAGCATGTGATATTGCATTAGAACATGTGTTATGAAACTTGAAATATTATTGCATGTAAGTAAGATTATTCCCCAAGGGCTTAAGCTAAGATCTAGTATGTGTATGATATCTACGTCTAGAAAATTTTAAACATATAAGCATAAGAAAATCACCAACACATTACTAACCTAGCCATAAGATATTGGGGGTGTCTCACCCAAGGTGTAGGCAACCATGAGATAAATGACTTGAAAAGAAAAGCAAGAATCTAACCACTCACAATGGCACAAGGTGGAGGCAAGCCTACATTTGTTGTGTCAAAGAGGGTTTAGAAGCAAGAGAATAACTTTAGAAATGCTAGAAAGAGAAGTGAAATGTTGATTTTTTGTTACCCAATCAATGGAGAAGTTATTGAGTTGTTGTATGATCGAAAGTAGGCATCATAACCCTTATACCTGGTAAGAACCTGTAAAATCTAGAAAGCTATTGCTTGTTGGAAATGCTACACAACACACCAAAAGTTAAGAAAAAATCATGTTTTTGTGCAAAAAAATTTCACATACAAGTATCCCAATAAAAGTAGATTTAATGTGACCTATCTATGATTGTTAGCAGACTGAAATATGGAAATAATGAGCAAATAAATCATATCTAAAAAGCAATGGACTTTTAGGTAGATTTTATGAGTAGACTCTTCCTTGAGGCTAGCCCAATAAAACCCTAGAGATAAACCTGCAAAAGTTGTGAGAAAAGATACAAAAATAGATAGAATGTGAGTAGATCTAGATGATAAAACAAAATACTTTGAAATACCCAAATAAACACTTCACTAGATCTATGATAATACTACCACAAATCTATCCAAACAAAATACTTTGCTTGAAGCTTCTACTCTAGATCTATAAATTTGAAGCAAGAATGAGAGAGAAAAATAGAACAAGATCACCTCAATAGTAGCAATAAGTAACAATAATACTATTTGTTTCTTCAAATCCTCTGAAGCCTTTCTGTTACTCAAGAGGAGAGTATTGTAGCAACATGTTGCTCCAACATTCTCAAGAGCAAAATGGAAAGGAAGCACAATGAACAAGAGAGAGAGAGAGATAAGGAGAAAATTCAGTAGCATAACAATAGCTCAAGATATGGTGGGAAATGAGTGAGGGAGGGGTTATATTTATACTTGGGAAGGAAAATCCGCCCCTCTTTGATGAGTTACAAGCGTCACACATCAAAGAAAAGTCACTTTTATGGTTTTGGTAAGTTAGGGTTTTGGCATGGATGGATGAAGTGGAAATGAGTTGGAGTGAGTTAGAAAAGCTTTGGCAAGTTAAATGATGAGTTGTAGGGTACATGGAGGAACACAAAGGGATATAATAAGTCTCCCATTCATTTTTTGGAGACTTTCTAGTAGGGAGGCACACCACTCTAGGAAAAGTGATGTTTTTTCTTAATGGCTAGGTGAGGGGGTGATGTGAGGGTTGGAAAATGTTAGGAAAGGTTAAGAAAGATTATGAAAAATATATCTCACCTTTTCCATGATTACTTTCATCCATTTGTTTATAAATTACAAAATTAAAATTTTACCTATGTCATGACTTAACAATTAAAATTGTTGTTTCGACTCACTGAGACTCCTGGTGGACAAACACCTAGCAAAAGTTGTCCGACTAAGATGAAACTTGGTCCAAGGGTGTAGGGGTATCATTCCATTTCGTTTGAGCACAAATACCCCTAGAGAAATTGCAAAGACCTAGATTTTACAATATTTTCTCAAAAACAATTAATTAATTAAATAATTAAACCTTCAACCTTAGGAAAATTTAATTAATTAAATAAATTAAAAAAAAAACTATCTAGACTCGACGGAATTCCGAGAAACTTTATAAGATTTCATACATGGTCATTTACATCATTCCTAAACAATATATACCATAGAATAACTCCATTAGAATGCCTTTCACTACTTTGGAGAAAATATTGTTGGTGGGAGGGAAAAACTCAAGGGAAATTAATGAGGCTGAAAAGCCCAATTAATAACCCGAGGATAAAAAACCCTCGATGAAAGGAACTCTCCTAATGAAGAAATACCAAGGTAACTGATCAAATCATGATCCATGCAGACCTACTACATTATTAACCCACGTAGGGGTGCAAAAATTGTGTTTACAAAATACATGTTGGACGCATAAATTGTCCAGTAGAACCAAACTGTGTTCGACATATTAGCATCAGTTGATGCATATATTCATGGCACGTGGAGTTGACCCTATTTGAATATGTGTTAAACAAGGACGAATATCTCCATGGACTGTTCAGTTTGGGGGAGTAGCCCCAGATGGAAAGATACATTTTCCATTGATGACAAAGGGGGAGAGATTTATGATATGCATGATAGAAATTATTGGAGAGAGAAAAAAGAGGCATGGTTGCAGGGGAGAAATGGTCACAGGGGGAGCATGAGTGATATGATTTCAGTATTGCATCATAATGTTTCTATCAATGCGAAAGGGGGATATTATTGATTAATTGGGTTGGTTTTCATTGATGTCAACCCTTGAAGAAAGTTTGGTAGAAAATTCTGGTAGCACAAAGGTTTGGGTAATGGACCCAAGTTTGTTTGATGGATAATTGTATGAGTTTTGATATAATTGTAGGGAAGACTATTCTATATGGATAGTACATGTCATGAAATTTATGGTGGTATGTGAAATGTCACATAACTCATCACGTTTAGAGAGTTATGTCCATGTGAAGTTGGAGAACCCTCATGAGTCATCTAGAAGCCCCAAAAGATCAAAGTAATCAAAGTGGTTGGAAAGAAGAAATTATTTAAATAATAAAGTGAAGTGATGAGTGTACTATAAGTCAAAGTGGATGTAAAAGAGATTATTTAAATAATAAATTTAATGGAGAAATAAATAATTGTGGAAAGTGGTTAAGTTAAGTGGACAAGTGGTTAGAAGTGGGTTAGCCCTAAAATAATAAAAGTGGATTAACATGATTAGAAGGTAACCCCTTGAGGAAGCTACATGAAAGTATAAATAAGAGGCAAGGATCTCTCATTCAAATAAAATTGTGAATATTGAATATATACAAGTGAATGAGGTAAAAAAAGGATATCTAAGGATAATTTCAGAGGGAAGGTGAAGAAAAGAAGGTTGAAATTCAAGGGAGGATAAATTATTTTGATGATGTTTTCTAAGGTATCTTATTTACAGGTCATCTCACCATTTTTACAATAACTTTTTTTATAGAATGATTCAGATCACGCCATCTGGAGAAAGTTTAGGAAACATATCTAAGTAGTCGTGATAAACTTTTTACCTTGTGGGTCGTTGTATATTTCAAGTTACACTCTGTGGAAAATAAGGTTTGTGGCTAGTCGTGAAACTAGTCTAAAACGGGTGTTTAAGGTAAAAAATTCATAAATTATTCAAAACAGATCCAAATTCAGTAATACTAAATGTATTGGTTATGTTAATGTACGTATTATTCTATGTAAAATTTTCAGATCCATAAAACAAATATTTTGTGTGGGGCACACTCTACAAGTTTGTTGTCTAGAATAAGCCAAAATTCAAAAAAGTATGTCATTTTTGCTATAACTCATTTTCTGGGAGGTTCCAAGTAGTGAAACCTGGATGAATTGCATAAAAGACACTAAATAACATTGTTTATTATTTTCATATCTTTATTCATTATAGGTACATAGTTATGATTATTTCAAGTTAGGGTTGTTGACTAATCCAAAATTAGTCATGTGAGACTAAAGTAAAGTTTGATGAAAATCCTAGTCTCTTGTTGTTAATGTTAAGGAAGGTTTGCATGGATGTGATCATATATACTAGGCCTATTATAGAGTTAAAAATCAGATTTAGATGATGAAATTGATGATAAATTTTGGTTGAGGTACATGTTGGGTACATGGTTGAGACAAATAGTTAATGAGTTGGCACATACATGAGGTGTATAGTTGATGATGTTGGCAGATATTAATGAGTCATAGTTTATGTGTATTTGATCCATGATTGGTATATATTTGGTGCATGATTGATGTACTTGTTGATGGTGAAGGTTGAGGTACAGGTTGGTGCATGGTTGATGCACTTGTTTATGGTAGAGGTTGATTACAGGTTGTTTGGTATAGTTTGGTACATGTTGTTTGGTGCAAGCTGATTGGTACATGTTTACAACAATATATCTCACAGTGATAGTTTGAAAGTGGTTCCATCATTCTATTTATATTTCAAGGAGGTTGGATGGGGCAAGGACAAGTGGTTGTATCCACCTTCTAGTTGTAGCCGGAGAACATAGGGGGTTGTATCATTCTTCTAGTTGTAACTAGAAAATTGGGGAGTTGGAGCTTCCCTCATGTTGTAGCTTGAGAAACTAGGAGGTTGGAACCTCCTTCCAGTTGCAGCTAGAAGAAAAAGGAATTTGGTGCTTCCAATGAATGTAATTCTTAAATACATATAAGAAAAAACATTCCTTGGTTTTTTCCATCTTTGGGTTTCCACGTAAAAACAATGGTGTATTGTGTATGTGTATGATTGCTCATTTATTCATTGTTTATTTACTCTGCAACTATCGGATGATAATGCTACATTGATATAACACTAACATTTTATGGTTAAAAATGATTAAATTGCTCTATTACTGATTCACCCCCCATCTGAGTAATCCACAAAGTGTACCTTCTAATATTAAAGTGACTTTATTTCACAAAGTGAGCTTATGTTATAAAGTGAAATTGTACTTTAATATTTTAAGTGATTAATTTTGGAGGGAATGAATGATGTCCCTTGATCATGTAAAGGAAAGATTGGATCTTGGCCTTTGGATTTAGGGATGGGGAAGGTAAAAAGACACTTGGAAGGTGAAAGGTAATCTTCGAATTATAAGAGAATCAATTTGGTAGTGTGCAAGACAGAACAATGAGAAGAGGAGATTGAGAGATTTTTGAGAGAGCTTGAGAGAGGAAAGTGGGTAGCAAGGAGGGCACATTTTCGAAGGGAGATTGGACAAATTTCCCAAGGAAATTTTTTGTTTAGAAGTGGATGAAATCTATTGTTGTTAGGGATTTTGTACTATACGGATACATACAGTTCGTATATCAAGGAAGAGGGCATTTTTTTCGAGGAAAAATGTGGGCATGAAAATAAAGGCTATTTGGAGTATTTCTTGTTGCAGAAGGGGTCATACAGTTATGTCCGTACAAATTTTATTTGACACATTTTTTGAGGTGTTGTCCAAAAACGGAGGGCCATACAAAAGTATGAATTTGACACAGATTTCTAGGTAGAAAGGAGTGGGACTGTTGGGTGTTGTAAGTGGATTTATCTTGATTGAAATTGTAATTTTGTTGCTAATTTACTTTCATGAAGCTAATAAAATCTCTCTCTCTCTCCTTGGGTTTCCCTACATTGGAGTTTTCCCTGGATGGCTGCCTAAATTTCTGAGTATTACATGGATGTTTGATTTTTGTTCATTGTGTTTATTCTGCCCCAAAACTACTTGGCAATGTGTATTTCTACTCATAATATTTTATGAATGCGGGTTTATAATTTTCATAGTTCATAGATGAAAGTTATCTCTAGGTTGCTAAGTGTATGACAAAATATAGTGCATGTTGATTTTAACATTAAATTTCTACATGGTATCATAGATTGAGCTACGAGTGATAGTGAGAAGTGATATTTTTGGGTAAGGTTTGAAGGGGGAAACTTGATTTTTTATTTTCCATTGAACAATTGATAGGGATATGGTTGTTTTCATCAGGTATGAGACCAGTTGGATGGGATTTCCAACTATGGATGATTGCCTAAATTTATGAGTATTACATGGATGTTTGATTTTTGTTCATTGTGTTTATTTTTCTCCAAAAATGTTTGGCAATGTGTATTTCTACTCATAATATTTTATGAATGTGGGTTTATAATTTTCATAGTTCATAGATGAAAGTTATCTCTAGGTTGCTAAGTGTATAACAAAATATAGTGCATGTTGATTTTAACATTAAATTTCTGCATGGTATCATAGATTGATCTCTGAGTGATAGTGAGTAGTGAGATTTTTGGGTAAGGTTTGAAGGGGGAAACTTGATTTCTTGTTTTCCATTGAATAATTGATATGGATATGGTTGTTTTCATTAGGTATGAGGACCGGTTGGATGGGATTTCCAACTATTTGAAATGGAAAGTCAGGATGCCATCTATTCTCAAGGAGAACAAGATTTGGAGCTTTGTTAGCACCATTGTTGTTGTTCCATCAACATATCCTATAGCTTTGTATTTACATGAGGTAAAGGAGGCCAAAGATCAGAGGATTATTTTGGATGGGGTGAAGGATCACCTTATCCCTCACTTAGATGAGAAGAAGACAACCAAAGAGATGTGGGATGCACTTAAAAACTTGTACGAGGTGAAGAATGAAAACCGAAAGATTGTCTTGATAAACTGTATGATACCAAAATGGGTAAAGGTGAGATTGTGTCTTCTTATCTTAATCGGGTAGCTCAAATGAAAGATGAGCTGGCTACAATTGGGGAGGTCATATCAGATTCAAAATTGGTGAGGATAGACTTAAAAGGATTCACCAAGGAATGATAAGTCTTTGTGAAGTGTTTGTTGGGTCGTGAGAATATTCCATATTGGAGAAGGTTGTGGGACGATTTCACTTAGGAGGATATCTGGGAAGGATATCAAAGAAGTGGAAAGAAGGTAGATGGAGCTTGTGAAGATAATGTTTCTCTTGCTACAAAGGGTAAGGGGAAGAAGAAAGGAAATTTTGGGAGGGACTTGAGTAAAGTGAGATGCTATTGTTGTAACCAGTTGGGGCACATTTATTCTTAGTGTCCTGAGAGAAAGAAGAGGAATAAATAACAAGAGGCACATGATACAGCTCCTACAGCAACCATGGAGGACTTTTCTTCCAAGTTTTATCAGGAATTTTATTTGGTTACTCTAGTATCCAGTGTTGGTAGTGGAGGATTTGGGGGTGATAACATATGGATTGTTGATAGTGGAGCCTCTTGTCACATGAAAATAATATGGTGAGAATTCCTTTTTATCACAGAGACAGGTCATGACCCGTTGGTTCAGAGTGAAGGATATATGGCATGAGTTCTACATGGAGTTGGAAGGGTTAGATTCTGACTCAAGTATGGAGGATTCATGGAGCTTGATGGAGTTCACTTTCTTTGAGGGTTGAGGGTTAAATTTATCTCAGTATAGGCCTTGGAGGATGTTGGATATTGTACATTTTTCAAGATGGGACATGTATTTACCTACATGGAGGGAGTGGACCCGGTTGAACTAGAGTTGATTGATGATCAGGTGGACATGCCGTACATGTTGCGAGGACAACCTTTAGGATATGATTTAATGTCAGGTGAGGAGAAGAAGGCTCCTGAGAATGCAATGGGCCCATGGATTCAATTTTGTATTAATTTAGAAGAGAGGGAGTCTCTTCTGAGCACCGACATGAGGCTCAATTGGTTTGATTGAACCGATGCTCAATGTGGATTGGATTCTCCTAGGATCTCTGGGTTCGTGGTGGCTATGAGGAGAATATCTTCTGGTTCGAGTTTTGTATAGGTGTTAGGGATGGCTCCAGGTTCAGAGGGAGATCCTAATGTGAATAGTGTTATGGGACCAAATGATGGTGATGACAATGAGTACATCCCTCGCTAAGAGGGAGTCTTACCTTTTATAGATTGGGAGGTACTCTGGATGTTTTCCTTGTATGCGGAAGTAACCTTATATTTGCACCAGTGATAACTTGACTTTGTAATGGGTTTTTATAAAGTTATAATAAAGTGGTTCTTTTATTAAAGTGAATTTTTAATAAAGTGTACATTCTAATATTAAAGTGACTTTATTTCATAAAGTGCATTTATGTTATAAAATGAAATTGTACTTTAATATTTTAAGTAATTTATTTTGGAGGGAATGAATCATGTCCCTTGATCATGTAAAGGCAAGATTAGATCTTGACCTTTGGATTTAGGGATGGGGAAGGTGAAAAGACACTTGGAAGGTGAAAGGTCATTTTCAAATTATAAGAGAATGCATTGGGTAGTGTGCAAGACGAAACAGTGAGAAGAGGAGATTGAAATATATCCATGAGATCTTGAGAGAGGAAAGTGGGCAGTAAGGAGGGTGCATTTCCAAAGGGAGATTTGACACATTGAAATTTTGTGTTTAGAAGTGGTTGAAATTTATTTTTGTTAGGGAGTTTGTACTGTATGGATCTGTACAGTTCGTACATCAAGGAAGATGATATGTTTTTCGAGGAAAATTGTGGGTATGGAAATCTGGGTTGTTTGGAGTATTTCTTGATGCAGAAGTGGTCATATAGTTCTATTCGTACAACTATTGTTTGGAAAAAAAATTTAGTTTTTGTCGAGCAAAGGAGGGTCGTACATCAATATGTATTTGGAACAAATTTCTGGGAAGATAGGAGTGGGACTGATGGGTGTTGTAAGTGGATTTATCTTGCTAGAAATTGTAATTTTGATGATTATATACTTTCTTAAAGCTAATAAAATCTCTCTCTCTTTAGGTTTCCCAACATTGGGGTTTTCCCTTGTTGTTTGCCTAAATTTATGACTACTACATGGATGTGTGATTGTTTTTTATTGTGTTTGTTCCGCTGCAAAAGTGCTTGGCAATGTGTATTTCTTGTCATAATATTTTCTGAATGTGGGTTTATACATTTCAGAGTACATAGATGACAACTATCTCTAGGTTGTTAAGTGTATCAAAAAATATAATGCATGTTCATTTTGTCATTAAATTGTTACATGGTATTAGAGCTTGGCCTATGAGTGACAGTGAGAAGTGAGATTTTTGAGAAAGGCTTGAAGGGATAAACTTGATTGTTTGTTTATTCCGCTACAAAAGTGATTGGCAATGCATATTTATTGTCACAATATTTTCTGAATGTGGGTTTATACATTTCAAAGTTCATAGATGACAACTATTTCTAGGTTTCTAAGTGTACGAAAAAATATAATGCATGTCGATTTTGTCATTAAATTTCTACATGGTATCAAAGATTGGCCTTTGAGTGACAGTGAGCAGTCAGATTTTTGGGAAAGGTTTGAAGGGATTGTTAGTTTATTTAGACACTTAGGAATTAGCTAAGATATACTTGATGTATTGTGTCATTAGGTAAAAGAATGTTTTCTAGTGTGTTTCTTTAGTATGCATTAGTATGCATTTGTAGTTAGGAAGTTTGACGGTCACGATATGTTCCCGACATAGAGTGATCTGACGGTTCATACTCTCCTCGATATTAACGTCCATTGATATGTGGATTAACACCCGATTGGTCCATGATCTCTATTTAAAGACAATGGAGGGTCATTTTCCGATGATCTATTGTGAGAAACTCTCTTGTAAAATATCTATGTAATCTTTTTCTTTGCATTAATAAACTCCTCCAAGTGTCCGCATTAGCTGGGGCCGTGGATGTTTCCCTGTAGAGGTTTTACCACGTGAAAACATTGGTGTGCTGATCTTTGATATGTTTATGTGAGTGGTTACTTAAGGTGTTCATCCTCTGTTGGAATACATGTGTTGTCGAACATGGTATCAGAGCCTATTTGAAGACCCGCTCTTGTTGTAGATCGAGATCGTGAAGCCGAGTTTCCTCATATCCATTTTATGTCATTTCCATACATTTTTAGGCTGAGAGGACTATTCCATTGCGTCCTAAGACCTCATTTAATTTAGAAACACTTTCCTTTTCACTCGAAAAGGTTTTTGTTTGCCCAAGATGCGGCCATTACACTCAGATCCGGAGGTATAAAGTTTGAATACGCATTTTTTAAATTTTTTGCAGAGAAGTAATTTAGTTTTATTTCCGTTTTGTATTCTTTATTTTTGGGTTGCTACTCTTTTAGATCTGCGTATTCTCTTTTCCCCATGCCCTATGTGATCTTTTAAAATCAGAAATAGATAGGAAAAGGTGCATTTTCCGAGTAAGCTAACCGAGATCTAACCCTTGTTGTCATGGAGAAGCGAAATTTTTTTCTTGTGTGAAAAGAGTTTTTTTTTAGCATGCTCTGCAACAACAACAGCAACCTCAATCCTCCTTCTGAACATTACAATATGTTTTGCTAGACCATTTGGTTAAAATTTGTCTTATTAAGTAAGAGGTCTTGAGTTCAAGTCTCTCTTTTGTTACTTTTTTTGAAAACGTTCATGTTAAAATTGTAAAGTGTATTTCACTTCAAGTATAAAAGTGAATCACTATAAGTAGCTTTAATATTTTATTTTAGAGTTATTTATTTTGCATGCAGTTTTTCTTTGTAAAAGTGAACCCCACTTATCTTTATAAAAGTGGGTCACTTCATAAAGAAACTTACACTACCACGTGGTCCCTTGGTTACCATTTATGCCTTTTTTAAAAAGGGCATAACTCTCACATCCAAATTTCGTTTTCAGTGTCATTTTTTTAAAAACCGTATAATTTTCCGATCTCTTTCCATTCAGATAATCAGTTTCAGTTTTTAAATCAGTATTATCTACATATTTAATATGGCTTCTACAAGTAATCTCTTACTTACCAACACCAACTACTTCCAATGGAAATCCCATATGGAGGATTTATTAAGAAGTAAAGGCTTGCACCGGATTACCTTGGGAAAGGAAACAACACCCACTAATGCTGATAAGAAATCCAAATGGGATAATAGGAATGAAGAATCATGTGGATTAATCAGAATGTCCATCTCTCCTGATTTAAGGTTCCACCTTCAATCAATTGATAAACCCAAAGAAGCTTGGGAAAATATTGAATCTATGTTTGGTAAGCACAATATTATTCACGCAAAACAATTAGAAAATCAAGTACTAACTTTGAGTCCAAGTGATTTTTCTTACATTGAAGACTATCTATCTAAGTTTAAAACACTCAGAACTTTATGTGAAGAATGTAAGATAAAGATAGATCAAGATCGTTGCATCTATCTTATTCTTTCTAATCTAGGCAGTGCATATTATGTGTTTGTATCTACCTTTTATGCCATATAAGAGGTTGTAGGGGAAGCTTATCAAAAACCCACTCTTGAGAAATTTTGTGATTCTTTGATTAGAGAGAAAGATAAGCTAGCACAACTTGGATTGATCAGCACTGCAGGTACCTCCAACAAAGCCTTAGTTGTCCATCAAAAAGATAAAACCAAGAATCCCAAGAAGCAACATCCTCGCCAAAACAACAAGCAATATAAGGGTCCCAAACCCACTCAGATAAATTTTGATCCTAATGGAGACAAATGAGAAAAATATAAAAATAAGAATACTAACAAACATTGAAACTTTTGTGATAAAGATGGTCATGATGAGTCCAAATGTTTCAAGAAGATGACAGCTTTAGAAGCAGTGATGAAGAAGCAAAACATCAATATTGATTCTACTTCTGCTTCTTCTTCTCATGGACATGCTCTTTCTTCTTCTAGTTTCTCCTTCAATACACCTTCTACTTCCACTTCTGATAAGTGGCTTATTGATTATAGAGCATCTTATCATATGGCTAAGGATAGAGACATATTTTCTACTCTAAATGAATGTAACACCAATAAAATATTTGTTGGTGATGATAGATCTCTTAGTGTTGAAGGATCTAGAACAGTACAAGTAGAAAATGGCCATTTCAATGATGTATTATGTGTTCCAAGTCTTTCTTGTAACCTTCTATCAGTATATCAAATCACTCATTCAGGTGAAGGTAAAACCGTAGAGTTTTTACCTCACCAAGTTGTAATCAAGGCTATAAAAGATCCTAATCATGTTCTTGCAACTGGAATTTCAGATGATATTACCAGGTTGTACAATTTTGACAACTTTGGATCATCATATTTTTCATTAGTTTTTATTGCTCATAGCGATGACTTGAGAAAACTTTGGCATGAGCGGTTTGGTCATCTAAACTATATCTTATTGCAAAAACTATGTAATCAACAGATGGTGACTGGTCTTCCTCTTGTTTCATGTAGAGATGGTGTTTGTGTCGGTTGTGTTCTCGAAAAACATCATCGGGACAGTTTTGAAAAACGTGCATGTTAGCATGCCTCGGGTCCTTTGCAGCTTGTTCATAGTGATTTGTGTGGTCCAATTTATTCTCCTTCTTTTTTTGGGTGAAAGTATTTCTTAACTTTCATTGATGACTTTTCCAGACATACTTGGGTTTACTTCTTAAAACTTAAGAGCAGAGTTTTTGACAAGTTTTTGGCCTACAAGACCCTTGTAGAAAAGAAATTTGGACATCAAATTCAAAGGTTAAGAACAAATAATGGAGGCGAATATGTGAATAATAATTTTACAAATTACTGCACTACACAGGGAATCCAAATCCAACACACTGTTCCATATACACCACAAAAAAATGGTGTTTATGAGAGAAAGAACCGCACATTAAAAGAACTGGATAATTGTGTGATCTAATCTAAGGGATTAAGTCTAAAGTATTGGGCGGAAGCCATCAACTGTGCAAAGTAAATAGTAAATCACACTCCCACAAAGGCTCTTAAAAATATAACACCGGAAGAAGCTTGGACTAAAATTAAAATAGATGTAAGTCACTTCCGTGTATTTGGCAGTATAGCATGGGCTCACATTCCTAATGAGAAAAGGAAAGCATTGCAGCCTAAAAGTGAGAAGTGTATATTTGTTGGTTATTTTGAAGATGTCAAAGGTTATTGACTTCTTCAATCACATTGTAGTGAAATTATTATTAGTAGAGATGTTAAATTTGAGGAAAATCTCTTGACCTACGAGGCTAATTTGACATTTGTGCCTTCTTTGGCATACGAGCCTAATTCGGCGGTTGTGCTTTCTTCAGACTGCAAGCCATCTTCAATGTGTGTGCCTTCTTATGATCTCATTTCTTCTTCAGATGATGACAGTGAGGATGAAAACCCACCTCCGCCTGCTCACCCTCCTCCAAATGAGTCCTTTGAACCTAAACCAACACTAGCTCCACTGCTTCTGAGATGGGTCCGTTCAACACGAGAAGCAGCTAGTGATATTGTCGGTGATCCTTCAAATCAACATCGGACACATTCAAAGTTACAGCGAGCCTCTTCTCTTTTGGCTCAAGTTTCAGAAACTCACAATCCAAAGACATTTGCAGAAGCTTCAGGTCATCCAGATTGGGATACAACAATGAATGAAGAGTATCGTTCTTTAATGGAAAATGATACTTGGGATCTTGTACCTCTTCGAAAAGGAATAAAAATTGTTATCTGCAAATGGGTCTACAGAACTAAGTATGTATCACATGGAAGTGTTGAAAGACACAAGGCTCGGTTAGTTGCCAAAGGATTTTCCAAAGTTGAACAAATTGACTATAATGAAACCTTTTACCCTGTAGCAAAAATGAATTCCATCCGCCTTGTTCTTGCCCTTGTTGCCTCACATAAATGGGAGGTCCATCAGATGGATTTTAAATCCGCCTTCTTGCACGAAGATTTGCAAGAATAAATATACATGGAACAACCTCCTAGCTATGTCCATAATGAATCTAGCCTTGTTTTTTTCCTCAAGAAATCTCTTTATGGTCTCAAGTAAGCTCCCCGAGCAAGGTATGCCAAAATAGATAGCTTTCTTATTGCCAATGGATTCTCTAGATTCCATTATGATCCTAATTTCTATACCAAGACGGTAGGAAGCCATCTCATAATACTTTTCCTTTATGTTGATGACCTTATCCTTACTAGTAGTGACTCAAAACTTTTAAACCATGTGAAAACCAAACTTAAGAAGAAATTTGAAATGATAGACTTAGGCTTTTTGCACTATTTCCTTGGCATACAAGTTTTGCAAACCAATGAAGGAATTTGTCTTTCCCAGTCTAAGTATGCTTGTGACCTTATTCATCGCTTTCACATGGACAATTGTAAACCAAACCCCTCTCCCTTCCAGTTTGGAGTCAAGCTTACTGCCACCTGTACTTCTCCTAAATTTGATGCCACCCCGTACCGTCAATTAGTTGGTAGCCTCTTATACTTGACTCATACCCATCCTGATCTTTCCTTTGTTGTTGGTATTGTTGCCCGGTATATGAAAATTCCCCATGAAATCCATTGGAAAGAAGCTAAAAGGATACATCACTATGTTCTTGGTATAGTTCAGTTCGGGATACATTACAGTTCAGGGGGGACTCCTTTATTGGTTGGTTTCACTAATTTAGATTGGGTCGGTGACCCTGATGGTCATAAGTCTACTACAGGTTATGTTTTCATCCTTGGTTCAGGACTTGTCACTTGGGCCTATAATAAACAATAGTCTATTGCACTTTCTTCAGTAGAAGCAGAGTACCGAGCAACGGTAAATGTAATACAGGAAGCCCTGTGGCTCTGAGAGATCCTTTCAGAGTTTGGATTCCAGCACCAGCATCTAACCATCCTTTTCTATGACAATCAAAGTGCCATCAAGCTCGCCAAAGACCGAGTTCAACATCAACATAGAAAACATATCAAGTTACACATGCACTTTATCAGAAAGCTCATTCATGATCAAGTTATTGAAGTGTTGTTTTTCCCTACAAAAGATAAAGTTGCAGACATTTTCACAAAGTCTGTTACAGAAGAGAAGTTTTCCAAACTTTGATCTATGTTAGGAGTTCATGAAGTTTTCATTAAGGGGGGATAGGCTCTAATGCCTCCTTCCTTCTCCTATTGTGTCACTATTGTAAATCCTTCAATCCTATCCCAAGATTTTCTTAAGGGGGGATGTTAGGATATTTAGACACTTAGGAGTTAGTTAAGATCTACTTGGTCTATTGTGTCATTAGGTAAAAGTGTGTTTTCTAGTGTGTTTCTTTAGTATGCATTAGTATTCATTTGTAGTTAGGAAATCCGACGGTCACGATATGTTCCCGACATAGAGTGATTTGACGGCTAATACTCTCCTCGATCTTAATGGCCATTGATCCGTGTCTTAACACCCAATTGGTCCATGATATCTATTTAAAGAGAATGGAGGGTCATATGTCGATGATCGATTGTGAGAAACTATCTTGTAAAATCTTTCTGTAATCTTTTTCTTTGCATTAATAAACTTCTACAAGTGGCCGCATTGGTTGGGGCCACGGATGTTTCCTCGTAGGGGTTTTACCACGTGAAAACATCGGTGTGTTTGTATTTGATCTGGTTATGTGAGTGGTTACTGAAGTTGCTGATCCTCTGTTGGAATACCTGTGTTGTCGAACAGGGATAAACTTGACTATTGTCGCTGCAAAAGAGTTTGGAAATGTGTATTTATTGTCATACAATTTTATGAATGTGGGTTTATACATTTCATAGTTCATAGATGAAAACTATATATAGGTTTCTAAGTGTATGACATAATATAATGCATGTTTATTTTATCATTAAATTTCTACATGGTATCATAACTTGGCCTCTGAGTGATAGTGAGCAGTGAGATTTTTGGAAAATGTTTGAAGGGATAAAATTGATTGTTTGTTTTCCATTGAACAATTGACAAGGAGAGGGTTGTTTGCATCAGGTATGAGGACCATTTGGATGGGATTTCCAACTATTTACAATGGAAATTGACGATGCCTACTATTCTTGGCGAGAACAAGATTTGGAGCTTTGTCAGCACCATAATTGTTGTTCCATCAACAAACCCTATATATTTGGATTTACATGAGGTAAAGGAGGCTAAAGCACAGAGGGTTATTCTAGATGGGGTGAAGGACCACCTTATCTCTCGCTTGGATAAGAAGAAGACAACCAAATAGATGTGGGATGCACTTAAAAACTTGTACGAGGTGAAGAATGAAAACCAAAAGATGGCCTTGAAGGATAAACTGCATAATACCAATATGGGTACAGGTTAGAGTGTATCTTCTTATCTTACCTAGGTAGATCAAGTGAAATATGATTTTGTTGCAGTTGGAAGGTCATATCGGATTTAGAGTTGGTGAGGATAGCCTTGAAAAGCTTCACCAGGGAATGGAAAGTCTTCGTGAAGTGTGTGGCGGGTCGTGAGCATATTCCATGTTGGAGTAGACTATTAGACGATTTCACTTAGGAGGAGATATGGGAAGGATATCAAATCATTGGATAGAAGGAAAATGGATATGATAACAAAAATGTTTCTCTTACTGCAAAGGGAAAGGGGAAGAAGAAAGGAAATTATGGGAGGGACTTGAGTAAAGTCATATGTTACTATTGTAACCAGTTGGGGCACCTTGCTTCTTAGTGTCCTTAGAGGAAGAAGAAGAAGAAGGAACATGAGGGAACTTATACAAATGCTACAACAACCATGGGGGACTTTTCTTCAGGGTTTGATAAGGAATTTTCTTTGGTTACTCTAGTATCCAATGTCGGTAGTGGAGGATTTGGGGGTGATAACACATGGATTATTGATAGTGGATCCTCTTGTCACATGACAAGAATTTGGAGAGTATTTGTTACTATCACAGAGATAGGTCCTGACCGGATGGTGGGGAGTGAAGGAGGTATGGTGTGAGTTGTATGTGGAGTTGGAAGGGTTATATTGTGACTCGAGTATGGAGGATTCCTAGAGCTTGATGGAGTTATATTTTTCCCATGGTTGAGGGTCAACTTTCTCTCAGTCTCAACCTTGGAGGATGTTAGATATTCTACATTTTTCAAGAGGGGACATGTATTTATGAATAGGGAGGGAGTGGACTCGGTTCAACCAAAATTGATTGGTTCTCGAGTGGACAAGTTGTACATGTTGCTGGGACAACCTTTAGGATATGATTCAATGTCGAATGAGGAGAATGAGGCTCCTGAGACTATAGTGGTTCCAAGGATTTAGTCTTGCATTACAAGAGAAGAGAGGGAGTCTCTTCTGAGCAGCGATAAGAAGCTCAACTAGTGTGATCGAACCAATGCTCAGGTGGAGTGGATTTTTCTAGGAGCTTTGGTTTCAATGTAGTTGTCAGGAGAAGATATCTTGGTTCGAGTTTTGTGAATGAGTTGGGGATGGCTCCAGGTTTAGAGGGAGCTCCTACTTCGAATAGTGTGATGGGACCTGTTATCACTATAATAATTTCTTGGAATCCAAGTCTTGAGATTTGGAAGAACGCTAAATCAGTATAGAGGAGTTTTAGATTAGTGGGTAGGGTAATATATGGAGGACAAGGTTAAAATCGGCGGAGATGAAGGAGTGATGGGACCCGACGAGCCATAGATATTTAGTAGCCCAAATCAATGGTCAGGAGACATATCGGGCGAGGAAACAACATGGAGGTTAAGCACTAGAGAGTGGGCAACCGAGATTTCAACCTATAGACACATGGCACCTCCAAAATTATATCAGGTAGAAAAGCGGGTGAGCGCGAAACTGCTCAACCATGCCCCGATATCACATGTTCTAATATCATTAAATAGGTAAAATCTAAAGGCCACATGTGGACAGGGTAAAGTGACGGACGATCAAATCATCTCACGCCACTTGTTCAAGTACTTTTCATCCATGCAATGCTAGGTGAGTGCCGCCAGATAACCAACTCGAAGGCTCATCATTCGAAATAGATTGGCCAAACGTGATAAACCAATTTACCTGCAAGTACTCTTGTCAGTAGTTCATGATTAGCACTCAATGACGATTATCATTGAAAACATGGGTTACATTACTCTGTTTTGGGAAATTAACATTCTATTTCAAAACGGGGTAATCACAGGTCGAATCATTCAGCTAAGGAAGATAAGTTCATGATTTCTATAAAACTAGGTAAAATGTATACGAGAGACCAAGTGGCCTCCAATGAGCCGAGATTTTAAACTAATATGACAAATTCATCATTGAAGAAGAGAGAGGAATTGGTTTCTTGAATCTTAGCAACAAAATTTTATACAAAGCCTTCGGGAGAGACAAGAGAAGATGAAGAGGTCATCTTAAATCCCATCATGAATGATTTAATCATCAACGGATACACAGGCGAACACCATACATGAGATGTCAAGAAGAAAAAGAGAAAGTGTCAGAAGACAAAGGTTAAAGCTGAGGTGGTCGAAAGTGTTGGGGAAAACCAACCTACATGGCTTGATATGTTAAAACAAGAAATTGCCAAGATGAAATAGATTGCAGGCTAAATTTAGTGTGTCAAAGAATTTTGTAATAATATTGACAAATGGCCTTCAAGGAAAAAACCTCAAATATGTCATTTTTGTTTATAACGTCCCCTAGAAAATAAGAGTTCGGTTGTTGTACGTTACTCTTTTGTAACCGACAACTATTTTTGTAATTTTGGGGAATATGATTCATTATGAATCCCAAATGTAATCTACCTATATATATTATTACAAAGATAAATAAAGGGTGGGATAGATCGAAGAGGGGTTTTCCCTCGTAGCAGGAAGAATTTGTAAATCCATGGAGCTAAAGTGAATATACAATGAAAAAGTGTTTTGAACTGTTTATGAAAATATTCTAATGGTTGTAATATGAGTTATGTTTTCTCTCATAGTGTGTATTTCTTATGTCTTTGAAATACCATTTACATTTTCCTCTTTTAAATTGGAGAGTTAAGAATCTAGAATTCGTCTTATAACGCTCTCGACTTAGTAATTTAAATGATGTAATCCTCTTCTTAACTAATTCAAAATTCATTTCAATATGCTTTGATGCAGTTATTTGTTTCCCTTTTCCTCTTTCACCGTGCATATTTCAGTTTTAAAAACTCAGACTCATTACCTCATTTATCCTTTCTCCTCTAGATAGTTCTAATGGTCTACCACTACTTTATTCATTTTCGAATCCATAGTCCCAAATGTCACCCTCTTTCCTTCGCCAACAACTATATAAAATCCCCAAACAAACCAAATCTAGCCACTGATTATCAAAGAAATACCTAGTGACACGAGATATCCCTCTCTGAGTTGAGCAGGCTAGTGCCCAGCTCTAAAGTAGGTTGAAACATCTACCTCCTTCGTTAGTCTATTCAGTTGGACAAAATTTATAGAGTGCTAACAATACCTGATGATGATGATGGCATCGAGTACATCCCTTGCTAAGAGGGAGTGTTATCTTTTAGAGCTTGTGAGGTACTCTGCATGTTTCTCTTGTATGTAGAAGTAACCTTATATTTGCACTAATCAACAATCGACTTTGTAAGGGGTTTCTATAAAGTTGAAATAAAGTGTACGTTCTAATATTAAAGTGACTTTATTTCATAAAGTTCATTTATGTTATAAAGTGAAATTGTACTTTAATATTTTAAGTGATTTATTTGGAGGGAATGAATCATGTCCCTTGATCATATAAAGGAAAGATTAGATATTGGCCTTTGGATTTAGGGATGGGGAAGGTGAAAAGACACTTAGAAGGTGAAAGGTCATTTTCAAATTATAAGAGAATGCATTGGGTAGTGTGCAAGACACAACAATGAGAAGAGGTGATTGAGAGATTTTCGAGAGAGCTTGAGAGAGGAAAGTGGGAAGCAAGGAGGGCACATTTCCCAAGGAAATTTTTTGTTTATAAGTGACTGAAATTTATTGTTGTTAGGGAGGTTTTACTGTACATATCCATACAATCTGTACAACAAGGAAGAGGTCATGTTTTTGGAGGAAAATTGTGGGCATGGAAATCGAGCCTATCTAGAGTATTTCTTGTTGCAAAAGAGGTTGTACAGTTATTTCCATACAACTACCATCTCACACATTTTTTGAGGTGTTTTCCAACAAAGGAGGGTCATACAATAGTACAGATTCAACACAGATTTCTAGGTAGAAAGGAGTGGAACTATTGGGTGTTGTAAGTGGATTTATCTTGCTGGAAATTGTAATTGTGTTGCTAATATACTTTCTTGAAGCTAATAAAATCTCTCTCTTTGGGGTTCCCCACATTGGGGTTTTCCCCGGCTGGCTGCCCAAATTTCTTATTATTACATGGATGTGTGATTGTTGTTCATTGTGTTTACTCCGCTGCAAAAGTTCTTAGCAATGTGTATTTCTGCTCATAATATTTTTCAAATGTGGGTTTATACATTTCAAAGTTCATAGATGACAATTATCCCTAAGTTGCTAAGTGTATGACAGAATATAGTGCATGCTGATTTGGTCATTAAATTTCTACATTGGAATCAAAGCTACCTCTAATTCCTTTATTTTTCGTTTCAAATTAAAGTTTCCTTTTCTATATTACCGACATATTATTTTAGTCACTCTCTGGTTGATTCATGAAACTATACAATCTTTGAAGGTGCAACCCCATGGAAATCAATTTTTGATTTCCATTTCTCAAACACTCCCTTGTTTACTGTATTTACTTTTTCAATTAACATTTTTTTTATAATTCAATTGTAGGTCATGTGATGAAGTGTTACATACTCTTCCTCGAATATTTTTCGTTCATGTGTTACCAGATATTGAGTAATTTCTTGGGTTTCCTATAGTCATTATTCAGACCAGCTAGGTCCTTAGATAATCTCATCCACATCCATTTCTAATGGACTATCTTGAATTTTAGTTATTTCTAACCCTGATTTTTGTGTCTCTCTTTTTATTTTAACTTAGGTGTGCACAAAATCGGATTTTTCAATATTTTTCTTTGTTGGGTCCTTATGACCCCATCATCTGAGTTTCCAACAACTATTTTCCTTGTTTCCAAACCATTGCTTCTTGTTTTTTTTCTTACTAGAGTACTTATTTGAGACAAAGTCAGAGAATTAGGGTTTTTAGTAGTCACTTGTCTACCTTGTTTTCAATAGCACTCGTTAGTGATGGATAATTATTACATATTATTAAAATCTTGTTCAGATGAAGTCTCAGAGAGATTCAAATTATCTACAACTCCTTTAAATTGTTCAATTTTTGTAAAATAAGAGGAATATCCAACTAGGGACATGTGCAATAAATAAATAAACATGGTCAAAACCCTCAATGCATTCATCTTCATTTAAGCCCAGTTGGTCAAATTGACTTGAAAATGCATCCAAATGTGAGATGTGTTTTACAAAAACTTATTTGAATTTCCAAGGAAATGAGATGAATTGCTTGTTTCTTTTCTCATTAAATAAATGAGCCAAGGATTTGTATATCCTATAAAATTTTATAATAAAATGTTTGTATGATACATATACAAGGAGGAGAAAATACTTAACTTCAGAGCCAAATAACCTTATGATACTAAAATATTCAATAGTTTATAAAATTCCTTTCTCGAAGAGAAAGGCGGAAGATTCAAGTGATTGTCTTCAAGTGTTAGGGATGAAGATTATTTTTTTTAATTTTGAGATAAAATTGTTCTGGACTGAGTAGAAATGATATTGAGCCTTGTGCCACCATACAATTGGATACCAAAAAAAGACTAGCTCCACCTTAAATTTAACACTTCTTTAACTCACTAGTTCCTTGAAAACAAGGTAGTAGGCTATGGCGAAAATCACATAGGATGTCATGTAGAATTTCTGGGCCTTCTTCAAACTACTCAGTTGAAATGAGATTTCATTAGAAATATTGCAACTCCAATAAATGAGGGAATATTCATGCACGAGGAAATGGAGAATAGAAATGATACTTGTAGGAATAGAGGATATGGATGCCAAACTAATCATGTGAGAAAACAACTAGGAAAATTTCTTGTATGGGTAATTGAAGGAACTTACCTCAATCTTAGAAGCACTAGTGTTATTTCTAGGGTCGAACAAATATTTATGAAGGAGTTTTTCTTCTCCTCTATGTTCTTTGAGTAATTCATCGGCTTCTTCACCCTTGAATTGCATGGTGGGCATAGGGAGTCATAGCACTCTCCTCAACACTAAAGGAGAAAGGGAGATAGGTTATTGTCCTTGGAGATAGATTATTCTCTTCTATGAATTTAATTTATGTACACACCATTTAAAACACTCTTTGAAATATGTTACCTCTAGAACACAACCAACCACGACTATGCATGGTGTTCATACCTGGTTTCTCTTATTTTTAGCAAAAGCGAGGGCCTTGTAGTAGTTGTAAGATCGTGAGCATTAGAAATATTGGTCTTCACATCCGAGCATATTTAGAATATATCCACAATACAAATATTTTCTCCTACTTGACATTATTTAAATTGATTTATGTTCTTACAAATAGGTGGCACTATTGTCGATATAACCTTTTACAACTTGACATATTAGTTCTTATTTAATTTACCATGTATTCCTTTGATGATTAATAACCATAACTCTTATTTCAAAGTCATTATCCTACACAACAATATTTTTGAATTTATTTCTTTAGGTTTAAAAAATATGTCACTTTAATAACAACATCACGTTCATACAAGTGGTGGATGATGTGGTGGGGAAGATAAATGAAACTGGGAAATGGTGATGCGATTTCGTGGTAGATGAAAAATGGTTAAGTATGAATGTGTGAAAAGAAGAATGGTAAGTGCATTATGGTGAAGGAGGGATTGTGAATGTGGGACACAAGACATGATTAGATGAAAATGGTTGAAGAGGAGGACTCATGCATCCACAATTTAAAAATAGACGAAGCATGGGAAAAGTTCATTATGTGAGTCACAAAAGTAAGAGGGTATTTATATAGAATGTGGGACTTTGTGTCTATGTGAAATAAGACATGAGAAAAAGGAAAGTGGAATAGATGGGTGTCTCGCATCCACATTCTAAGAAACAAACTAAGTATAAAAGGTAAAAGGTGTGTTTTGGAGGATGTGAAGATAAATGTCCAAATTGAGGGTTGAGCAATTGTGGGACATGAGACATGGGAAAGGAGGTATAGGAACATGTTTTTATCCCTCATTTTTAGTCCCACATCACTTTAAAATGACTAAGTGTTGGAATTTAGAAAGAAGAAAAATGACTAAGTATAAAAAAATAGGTTTCCAACCCACATTTGAAAGGCGAAAAAGACCAAGTGAGGAAATTCAAGTAGAAAAGAGAATCAAAAGAAAAAGAGTAAGGATGGGTGTATGTGTACTAGCATTGATCAATGAAAGTGGAATATATGGGTGTCTCGCATCCACATTCTAAGAAACAAACTAAGTATAAAATGTAAAAGGTGTGTTTTGGAGGATTTGAAGATAAATGTCCAAATTGAGGGTTGAGCGATTGTGGGACATGAGACATGGGAAAGGAGGTATAGGAACATGTTCATATCCCTCATTTTTAGTCCCGCATCACTTGAAAATGACTAAGTGTTGGAATTTCAAAAGAATAAAAATGACTAAGTATAAAAAAATAGGTTTCCAACCCACATTTGAAACGCGAAAAAGAGCAAGTGAGGAAATTCAAGTAGAAAAGAGAATCAAAAGAAAAAGAGTAAGGATGGGTTTATGTGTACTAACATTGATCAATGAATGTGTATCAAAACTATTCTACTTGTTTTCTCTCTCTTTCAAAAGTGTCCTTTCCAGCCTTAATCATGTTTGGACTTTCTTTTGTTCCAATGTTAATCTCTTAGTAGTCATTATGAGTACTGTAACGACCCTGCTTAAATAGATGTATAGGATTATTAATTATAATTAATTTAATAATCTAACTGTCCTAAAAGTTAGCTAAACAATAATTATTTCTTAAATAATATTAACTAATTAATTATTATTAATTACTTGTTCATGTCTGTCAAGGATTAATTAA
>ML825449.1:18333-36201 GCA_009831015.1 Picea engelmannii | reverse complement strand
ATTGTTGGGTTGTCTTGATTGGGTTCGTCTTACTGGCGTCCTGTTGGTTCGAGTGTTGATGTAGAGTCGAGGGGTTTTTCTTCTGCACACGCGCACACACTTTAACAAAAAAAAAAAAAATCAAATCTCACCGGTTGACTGAGTGGATGTCCTTAGCTAGGAGGGACGTTACATGTTGTTTCAGTCCTTTCACGTCGAGTACATCTAGTCTCATACCCACAACGTGGATGCTACTATGAGGGGCCATCACCTAAAAAAATAAAAAAATTTAAATTTATATGGCCAATTTTTAAATATCATTGAAGTAGTTCATTACTATTAGAAAAAAACTCCGCCATGTACTTATTTACCTGGTCCTCTAGTTGGCACTGTTGGAATGGCTTCCGGCCTGTTCACCCGATCTTCAAGTCAAGGAGGGTCATCTATGACATTCTCTGCCATTGAAACGTCAAAATTTATAAGTACAAAATTATTAAGTATATGATTAATATATAAACATTTTACCGCCATGGGCCTCAGTCACACGAACATCTTGGGGCTGCACCTCACTGGGATGGGGCTGCTAGGGAGCACCATGATATTCTGGCTGTGTTTCACTATCAACACTTTGTTGTCCATTACTAATGGTTTCGTTGATAGTGTTTCTCCCCTGATTAAAACAAAGACATTAAATTATGGACGATATCAAACATTTACGTATTTTATAAGTAACAAAAGGCTAATGTGGATTGATTTTTATTTACCTTATCCTGCAAATTGGTTCTTGGGGTATGCCCTATGCTTTTCCTACGATCAACCACGGCTTTATAAACGTACTTGTAACCAAGTTGGAGGTCTTCCTCCATTGTTTCAGTTCTGAAGTCGTCGCTCTACATTGCATAAGGGTATGTTTTTTTAATTTTTTTGGCTGCAATTACCTTAAAGTTGTAAGGTGATTCAAATAATATTCTTAAGATGTTTGGGTACTTACGATTCGTGACTGTAACCTTGAGTAGCCTCCCTAGACTAGATTGTGTTGGCTATGTTTGACAATCCTTTCTTTGGTTGCCTTCGAAGTGTCAGGCAACCTATCATCAAAATTTTCAATTATGTTATATATAACCACACTTTTATTTAGATCTAAAGAAAAATAAAGCTAGTATTGAATTCAAAAAATTGTAATTTACCTTGGTGTACCAGTTATCTGTTCTCCTGGTTTTTTCAAAATCTTCTATTTTGCATCATCAGTGATCGCCTTCCACTCCCTCTCTCGAATTGAGGGAGGATGCTCATACCTAGGATTTATTTCCAAGCTTAGTCTATAAACATACTATGTATATTTTAAATATTCACCTGCTGTAGATGTGACCGCTTTTGTATTGAACATGTCTACACCAAAGAGGCCTTTAAGATAATCCATAAGTTCCTTTTTGAGGTTGGAATTCTGGAAATTCCACCTCATGCGTAAGGTTTCCCCAAAAAAGACAAGGCCTTGCTCTCTACGTGCCTATAAAAAAGGTCATTTCCTACACACAAAAATATATGATCATTAATTTAAAATTAATAATCTAGATGATTTATGTATGAGGACAACATTAAACAATTAAAATATGAATTAAAACTACCTGGGAGTCTTGATTGTTTTAATGGAAGTCCATTATCGTCGACCAAAAATGTGCATGGAAGGGTCCTCGTGCATGTGACACGTCTAGCTCCAGGAAATGCAACCATCTCAACCACATCACTATGATCCTCATCTCTTCCACCATCTCTAGAATCTGATCGAGGTGTGGATTCTTGTTGATGCGTGTCATGGCTCCTATCTAAATGAGGTGTGAAAGATGGAGAAGTAGATAGTGCTCTAGCAGTTCTATGACCACCCGCATCAACACTCTGTAGCGTCTCTGTAGTGCCACTACTACCAACACCGGGATGAACAGGCTCCAAATATTCCTTTATAAAAAAGAAAATGTTTTTCATGAGATAATGTAAAAGTTAAAGAATAAAGTATCATAATTGAACATATGAGTGCATTAAAAAAAAAAAAACAATTATGGTTATTACCTTATATGTGTTAAGTTGTGACATAAGGAGCTTGATCTTTTCTTTGACGTTAGGATTTTGTTATGGACGATCTAACAAGCTAACAAGTTCCTTGTTAGATTTAATGATATTTTTTTTAATAAGAGMATCATTTCAATGCAAGAATAAAACCCCTACTCATCGGCAGAATCATGATCCACATCACTTGCTGACTACATATAATTTTAGCAAAAACAATTTTATTTCAATAAAATTATATAAGAAAATAATAAAAACAACGTAAAATGAAAGTGGAAATTGATAATCATTTACATGTTCTGCGGCTGGCCCTTTTCCACGATCATCCTGCCACATTATAATATAATTAGAACCCCCATATATTTAAAAAATTGTTAATGATAACAAAAAAACAATGTTAAAGATAATATTTACAACAATGTTAAAGATAATAAAAAAATATAATGCAATAAGTAGAGGTTTCTTAAAGAGGTGTTGCATAAGAGCCTGCACACTATTATTCAATGTTTCTATTCAATTTAAATGGTAATCCACTAATAACTCTTCCACGAGAGCTATATTTTTTATTGCGCAAAGGACTACCCGATTCTCTTCACGTCCCTCATATATGCAATTCGGTTGTTTGTTTTTTGTCCCGGATCGTGTGTTGTTTATAAACCCCATGATATTGCCGGAAGCCTTAGGCCTTCCATCAATATATATAGTATCTCCCTTATTTTTATCCTTGTTTATTAATTGTATATAATTTGCGGTGAGTGCATATCTCTGCATACTTCACATGTACCGGACCAGCCACATCCAATCGTTATAATTGTAACATGGTCTGACATAGTCCATAAATTCAGTTACTGTATTGTATTTTACAATTATTCCATCCATGCAAAATAGCCCCAAGCCATGCATGGAGGATGGTGCAATGTGATATGTCTTATTGTTGACAACAAGGTCAACATCTATAGGAGGTAGTTCCTTAGGTACCCATTGCTTCACCAGATGATTATACCTGAGTGGAACATCTATGTATCCTATTCTCTCATCATCATAAGAGCATGATCCTCCTTCGGCAAGAAAAAATTTCATGCCTCTACAAAAAATTATTTTGACTTTTTCACCTTTGGTCCTTATTTTCTTATCATATCTACTAGATGCAGTTGCATTTCTGGCCTCCATTTGTCCTAAGATTTCCTCACTCGATGAAGAAATATATGACAGGTTGTACCTTCAGTTGCATGTGCATGTGTTGTTAGTAAGTAGTCCATCATCATATTCACAATTCTAAATAAAACTTTTATATCTTTAGTTTTGGATGCACAATTAGACTAGGGTGCAGTTAACAATATTTGTGGTCAACCACCTAATTTAATGTGATATCCCTCTTGATTTTGGACATATTAAGGACACATTAAAAATGTGAAAACACTAAGGACATGATAAAATTATCATATGGATCTAAGAAAAATATAGTACTAAGGTTTTTGTTTGTTGGATTTGTGAAAAATGAACCTAAAAAAAAAATTCTCACTTGAAATTGAGAAATACCATAACTTCTAGAAATGGTATAGAAAAATATAAATGCTAGACTAGGATAACCCAACTAGGCACCCTCTACTCAAGGAAGAGGAACCACATGACACAAAACGCCTCTAATTTTTGCAAACCCCCATGTGTTGCATTGTCAACTGCCACAAGGCCATCCTAAACCCCAATACTATAGGGAAAAAATAATAGTTTTGTAGGAATCAAAGAAACCTAGGGTTAAACATGGGACATAACAACATGAAACCCATATCAGATACAAAAAGAAAACACACAAGGATAGATCCAAACCAAAAAACATGTTAACAAGGAAAACACATACTTTTCTATGTGCAAAAGACCAACTTGAAAAGAAAACACATATGGAAAAATCCAATTTGAAGAACACTGTCACAAGGAAAACACATCCCTTTCTATGTGCCAAATACCAACAATTCCAACCAATCTACCAATGTATGCAAGAGGTAGCAATGAAACTACCCACAATCCTATGGAAAAACAACCCTCCTCCATGAAATGTTTTACCACACATTGACAACCACTACAAAATACCATAATTGAGACCAAACCCAAGAGAGGAATGAAAAACATGGAACAACAACCAAATTCTAGAGTGCACCATGATCACCAAGACAACCACAACAAAAAACCATAATTGAGACCATAACCATGAAACCCATGGGAAACATAGGGCACCCACAAAATTTTAGGCTATTCCACAATGAGCACAATTCATGGCCCACTAAATTCTACAGTACACCACGATATCTATGAAAACCATGACCAATCACCATATTAGAGACCAGATATAGGAAACTCCATACTGCACCACAACAACCAATATAACCACAACAATATATCATAGTTGATAATACATCTAAAAAACCCATGGGAAGAACACACCACCCACCAAATTCTAGGCTACACCATGAAAAGCACAGACCACCAAATCCCGACAACAACAAAAACACATGCTAAACCGTATTGCATGATAAACCTATGGAATTAAATAAGGACTTAAGGGTGGCAAGGGAAGTGGTGGTAAGATAGGGTATCTACCTAATCCATGTTGCATGATAAGTGACACATATTCCACGTGCATTTGGTTGCATGGCTATAATTCATGAAGATGTTATGATGAATTGTTTTTGAATTTAGTATATAAAATAAGGTGAAATACACCCCTTAAAACCTACCTCCCCATCATCTTAACAAATGACCCCATCATTACATACTTAGCACCTTAGGACCTCCATCTCAGATACTGACAATACATATGGAGGTCATGACTAGGGATTTTATGGAAGACCTAAACGTTATTCATAAGGATATTATGATGAAATTGTTCGTTTGTACGTTGAGAGGAATTGCAACACATTAATGGTTTCGTAAAGATTGTCCAAGGGTTGTGTCTTCAATTTCAAGTTTCATCAAATCCTTTTGCAAGATTTTTGTGATTGTGAGTAGGCTCTTGAAGAATTCTGCGACGAGGATTTTTTGCTTCAACATTGCATGGAAAGAAGGAAGAAACTTGATGACACTTTACAAGCCTATCAAATAATTCCATGGATATGATTTTCAAGGCAATAAATTATTGGTCGATGTTGTAGAAACGAAATACCTTCAGAGTGATGATCAACCCATCATCTTATGTAAATCATTTTCAGAGCATCATGTAGTAGGGGAACAACCCCTAGTCACCTCCATCCCTACAACAAGTCCCACTTCTACCAAAGGATTTGGGCCCCTGTCATATGAAGATGTCATTGCTACACTAGAAAAACAATTGCATGACAAGTATGAGGAAGAGGGTGGCCATGTTTCCGGTAATCTAATCAAATCAAAGTTTGATCACATGCTTGAGATTGAATAACTATGGTTTGATGCCCCTTTGAATTTGATGGTGGTAATATGATCCAAACGAATCCTCATGAGGACAACCCATTATTTCTATATTGCAACATCAACCTAGACAATGAGTTTTATGATCATTCCATGGCCATTTTCAACCCAACAACGAAACCTCCCATTGTCAAAAACTAGATTTGTGATGGTGCCTCAAGTTTCATGGACAAGTCGAATTTGGGATGTGTTCCCTTCGCATATGAATATACAATTGCCTCCCTAGAAGAATAACTTGCTATAATTTTTGGAGAAAAACAGAAGGAAGGAATAGACATAGAAATAAGTTTGGTTTATTGTTCTAATTCAGATATACTAGAAGATAAATTAGAACCTCTAGATGATGGTGGAAATGATGGACATGAATACACCTCTCATGTCTCGGAGAGGCATACTCTTTGCTTTTTGTGAGAGGCATACTCTTTGGTGTTTGTGAGAGGCATATTAAGATTACCATTGAAGATATGGAAGAGGACTTCCCATGTGTTGATATGTGTACTACAAAATACCAATAAGCAAATGGAAATAGTGACCATGATCTCTTTGGTGTCCTTAAGATTGAGGACAAATAGTTTGGATAGTTTCTTGAGGTCAAAAAAGTGTATGTTGATATTCTTGATTCTCTTAGTGAAAACATTGATTTACAACTCAACAATAACGGGTCTTATATTGTATATTTTGAAGGCTCTCCTACTTATGATATATGTATTGGTCGGAATGGTGAAGAATGCATGCATTCTCTGGTTGAAAGTTTGGTCTCCCAATTATGTAATCCTCTCCATAAAATTGGTGGCGATGAAACCTTAATGTTGCATGTTGACCAATGAGTGACAATGGAGGATCCCTAGACACAAAAATAAATGAGGACCATGATATTCCTAACTCCCTYGGGTTGATATCATGGAGATGGAACACTTTCCCGATGTTGAAGAAGCTTTTCTTGATTATGCTAGATGATGATCAATGCAATGCAATGGTCATCAAGCCTATAGTGCAATGGTCATCAAATCTATGTGTGTTTCCTACCATGGAGTAAAGTTTACCAGCAGGCTGGTGAGGTACACTATGGTGTAAATGATCATGTTTCTCCTTGTATATGCAATCCAATCCTTTAGGAGCACATTAATGAGGTAAGTATGGCCTATCACGGAATGTCTATCCTTAGGCTAGATCAACTCCATCGCAAGAAGGATGCGTGAGGCTGGATCAAACCATTTATCACCGCACATGAGAATGAAGAAGCGAGGGATCTAAAATTTGAACTTCTAATTCCCTATTCAAAGGATGGTCCTCTACATCCAAAATTGGGCTATGAGAAGTCTCGAATGGTAAATATGCATCTCCAACATGGTAGTGAACAATATTGTAGGCATGGCATAATGGCATAATGTTGGATAGCTACAATGTGGATGCACAAGTAGAAATGGTAGGTGATGACATGGTAGTCAAGGTTAAACAAGGAGAAGGCAACATTGCAATCTCGTGTCTCAATCTTCAAAGATTCAAGGTTCTTAACAAGGAGGCACTCCATCAAGTTTATACCTTTAAATGCCTTGGTAAGAAATTACCTTGGACACTTGAACCTCATATGGAATCAATTCAATTCATTTAGAAGGATTCCTTATATTTTGTTCATGGTGTATTCTAGCAGGTATACCCTATATTCCCATCATTTTTTCAAAGTTTGGAAAACAAGACTTGGAGGGTCAACAAAAAAAGAAGATGCATCGGTCAGACAAGGATACAAATACTTAGGAGATGTCTAGGAACAATATACTAAATAGTTGAAAATCCTCTCCTGGACAACAATTCATGCATGGAGACATATTAGAGCTATTGTGGAAGGATTGTTTTCCTGGAAAGTTTGATTATGCCACCCTGAACATAGAAAATGTTCACCATTTTCTAATGCTTTAACACAACACCAAGATCTGGCTTCCAGGAACTTCGGTGTCAAATTAATATTAGATGAAGTATTGTTTAGCATACTTAGGAGAAATCAGATTGATGAAATGTTAGAAAATGTAGGGTTATCCTTTGAGGATGAATGGTCTAAATGTGTCCTTTATTCTATAGGAAAAATCACAAGGATTTTGGCAAGATTTGAAGTTGAAAATGTGACATTTTCTTACAACCCATGTGACCAAGGAAATATTACAAATTACATCATGCGTGTGCTAAAGTTTCAACCTTTTACTCTAGGATCAAATACAAATTTGAAGCTACATGTATATGAACAACAATATGATTGTAACAAGACATAAATTCTCGGAAGGCAATAGGAAATTATGTGGTATGATAGAGTTTACAAAAACCCTCTTTCAAAGTGGATAGACATATGTTGTAGCATATAATTTTCATTATTGCATCCACCTGATGGAATGTTTCATTCATATATACTCAGTTTACTTTTCATGCCAACAATGATAGAGATTCCAGCATACAAGCATTCATACTTTGATGTTTCCCTATTTTTCACAATAACTAAGCACATGGGAAAGGGACATTGTACTTTTCAGGAGCTAAGATGGTTTCATTGGCTCACTACTTTCATTTGGCTGCATGGTTTCATTTGGCTGCATGGGAATCATTCATGAAGATGTTATGATGATTTTTTTTTTCATTTAGTATAAAAAATAAGGTGAAACACATTCCCTTAAACCCTACCTCCCCATCATCTTAACAACTGACCCCACCATTACATACTTAGCACCTTAGGACCTCCATCTCAGATACTGACAATACAAATGGAGGTCACAACTAGGGAAGAGGGAACTGAGGTGGCTAAGGTGGAGGATGTGATTCCTCGACCCAATGAGAAGAAACGATAGAAAGGCAAAGGTGGCCTATACATGTCAAAAGGGAGGGAGAAATTCAGAGTAAAGTACATTGTTAAGTAACAAATACGAGAGTTGTTATTGATTCGTAACCCATCGATGGCTACGAAATTGTAATGTCTAAGGAATGGGTGTGAGTTATTGACAATGGGATAAGTGATGTTGTTGTTGTTGTCCATTACCTTGACTCACTCCATCCAAAAAATGACAAATTTTTTAATTACCTTGACTCACTCCATCCAAAAAGGACAAATGGGACAAGTCATTATTCAAATGCCACAATTACATATTGGTCGGATTAATGGTGAATGGACATTTTGGCTAAGTGGACATTGCATGGGATTCATTATGACATTTGTAATTTTCACATCTCCAAAGATATCTTCACAACTCCTGAGTTCGTTCACAACTCTCGATGCAATCTTACAACTCTCAAGGCATTGATCAGAATGGCATAGGCAGTTTGGGGATATTCTTCATTGGTCATTTGAGGAGTTATTGGAGGGGTCTATTGAAGGGGAATTTTATTTTATTCACCCAAATTGGTTGTAATATCTCTAGTTTATAGGTAGCATGGAGAGCCATAGCCAACCTGGACACTACCCCTATTGTAAAATAATATAAATCTATCAATTTATTTGTAAACAGGAGGACCTAATTGCTGAGAACCAGGCCTCTACATTCTCATCTATTAGTATAATCCATGTTCAGGAAGAAAATCATAATACAGGGTTTGTTTTTATCATGGAGTCTCTATTACAATATAAGAGGAAAATCAATGATTTATAGGAAGAGTGCATATGTTTCATTGAGTTCTATAAATATGGGTTTCATTGAGTTCTATAAATATTTCAAGTTTCTAAGGGTTTTGGAAATTAAAACTCATAGCATTACAATATTTTGATTCCCTAAGTGACTCACGACTCTTTTGCATAAAATATACACAAAGGGATATAGATGTATATGTATACCATCAAATATACACGATGTAGGGAACCTCCACATAAACAACTTTGGGACCAATTAAAATATGCCACATATACAAGGGAGACAAATAAGGGAGTTGGTTTGGATAGTAAAGGGAAAATAGAAAAGACATGTGGTAGGCTCAGAAATTGCCATGTCATTATCCAAATAATGAAATGGAAAAAATCCTCTAACCAACACCTGAACTATCTCAACCCAACACAACTGCAATGTAGAAATCCTTCACATCTAGGTTCATGTAGCAATCTCTCTGTCTTGTTGTTGTTGTCACCTAGCTTGTTAAAAATATGAGACTATTAGGATTCGGGTAAAAGAATAGTCCATGTCAGAAAATTTCAATTATGAGTGTAGGGGTGTTCAAAGATTATACTAGATGAGAATAAAGCTATCAGGAATGGGCAATCTGGATACCAATCCTTATTTCCTAAATGAGCAATGTATTAATGAAGAGATTTGTGTGCATTTAAAACTATAAAATTCCCACTCAATTATTTTTGGTCTTTTTCTTGGTTTTACTGTGTTGGCCTTTCGTTAAACAATTTGCCACTGAAATGTTTATAGAGGTTGTTATGAATTTACTCATTGTTGTAGCAATTTTATATGAATTCCTGAGTGTGGACTTTTGACAAACATTTTGACTGTAGGATATTTCACATTGTTTGACTACCCAATTTGCAGTTATGGTATTTTAGATGGATTCTTGAAGTGTTTTATATGGTTGGCATAGATTTCATGTTATCCCTTTGATAACATTGTGACCAGGAAAACCCTAGGAAAAAAAGTTCAAATTGAAATATGCCCTAACTCAAATCTGCAGAATATCTAATTCAAACATGGTGCCCTAGATCGAATATATAGAATATATCATTCAAACGATGATGCATGTGTGACCTAGACTTTTTAGAATGAAAATTTTGAAAAGGAAAGAGTGAGGAAAATTGACTGGAATGGAAGTCATTGTTGGTCTAGTTCGCTTCTTTGTTTCTCTTTGTCTCTGTGGCTCCTTGGTGGGGTCACCGCGTCTCTTGCTACAGGTCGTGTCTCTGTGGAAGGTTGTGTCTCTATGGCATCTATCTCTTTTTCATTTGGTAGCTAGGTGGGGTCTCTCTCTTCCTTTGTAGATCATTTGGCAGGGGATGCAGGGTCGAGGGTTTTGTTTGGCAATGGATGTAAGGATCGGGATGAATGTGAATGGGGTCGGCCGAATGGGGTCAGGATGAATGCAAATCAGGTCGATTTTGAATGCGAATGGGGTCGGCTGAACAGGGTTGGGATGAATTCGAATGGGGTCGAGTTCGAATTCGAATGGGATGAATGCGAATGCGAATGTGAATGTGAATGGGGTTAGGTGTCGGGTTCTGTTCGAATGGAGAATATATATGTTATATATGTAACATATATAACATATATATGTTACATATGTATGTTAAGTATTTGTAACATATATATGTTATATATATGTTACATATATAACAAATATATGTTATATCTTTGTAACATATATATGTTTACAATATATAAAACATTTTCATTTTATAAATATTTTTTATTTTATGTCATATTTTATATAATATGTTATATGTTATATGAATATATTATATAATATATAGTGTATGTTCATGATATCAACAAGTGCCCCTGGTGCAGATCTTGGTGGTAGTAGCAAATATTCAAATGAGAACTTTGAAGAGTGAAGTGGGGAAATGTTCCATGTGAACATCACTTGGACATGGGTTAGTCAATCCTAAGAGACGGGGAATCCTTGTATCAAGGGTGCACTCTGCATGAACATCAACAGAGAATTGGGTTAATATTCCTGAACCGACACATGGTGGTGGACGACAATGTTAGGAAATCTGGAGATGTCATCGGGGGCCTGGGAAGAGTTATCTTTTCTTTTTAACAAGCTTCCCACCTTGAAATCGATTCAACTAGAGATAGGGTCCAACATATGTAATAGAACCACACGTCTTGCGATGTTTGGTAGCCCCTCGACGACCATTGAAAATATGGAGAACCGAGTACCATCCATGCATGATCGTACTCATATATTCCTCCTTGGATTTTTCAATGCCCACTAGGTTAGTGATCTTGATGAGAGAATATATACCTTGGGATACTTGTTTTCTCTTGGCTCTAGACCAATTTGTTAGCTTTCTAAGAAGAAACAAATTGTTATTCTTTTCTCCACTAACGACAACTATGCTAGTGAAGTTTGTTGGCAAATATTTAACAGACAACGAATGCTTGTCATTGATGGCAAGTACAACAATGAAGATGGCATGAGTATAAAAAGTATGTAATAGATGGGCATTATGAGAAGACGCTGCAGAGAATATTCGATTAAGCTCAGAAGAGATAGTGCAGAGGATTGTTGTCATATCATCGATGGCAAGATCAGAGTAAGTGGAACAAAGTAAGCTTGGGAGGAGAAGCAACATTTCTGATCGCTGGATCCCATTTACAATTCCCGATGACCATCAGATCAAGTGTTGATCGAGACTGTTGATCCCACTCCATTTTGGGGTTTCGCGAATCACGACTTGGAGAGGCAAGTAACATAACCACTGAAATCACGATTTAATCATAGCCATCAGATCGAGGTTTGTTCTGGACTGTTGATCCAGCTCCATCTCGGAGCTTCATGACTCATGACTTGGAGAGGCAAGAAATATAACCACTGAAATCGTGATATGCAAAATTGTGATTTAATCGCAGCCGTCATATCAAGGTGTGGTTTGGACTGTTGATCTAAGCTTCATATCGGAGTCTCGCCTATCGCAACTTGGAGTGACAAGAACCTCTATCGAAGGAATCACGAGATGCAAATTCACGATGAGATCTAGACCACGGCTTCATTGAAATCGTGGACCGTTGATCTAAGCTTCATTTCGGAGTTTCGTTTATCACAACTTGGAGTGACAAGAACCTCCATCAAAGGAATTGCGAGATGAGAATTCACGATGAGATCTGGACCGTAGATTCATCGATATTGTGGACCATTGATCTCAACTCCATCTCGGTGTTTCGGGGATCACGACTTGGAGAGTCGAGATGCCCCATCTCCAGATTCATGAAATGCGAAATTACGAAAGTTCTTGGTCTTATCCATGGTCATATAAAGGAAGCAGCTAGCACATAAAAGCTCAGTTTCAGAGTTTCGAAACTCGTTACTTGGAGACTCAAGATGTCTCATCGCAGAATCTCCGAATTGGAAAGTGCAAAACGAGTAAACAACACAAGAACCCATTAGAGTTAATCCAACGATGCAGGTAAATTTGAGCATAATCGGAGGGCTACTGTTGCACGTCACAATGTAACTGCCAGAAACCACTGATGGCTTCTGCCAGAGGACTCGAAGATACTTCGGGGTGATTGACAGAGGAGATGGAGAGTCTCTCGGAATCTTCAAGAGGGATGAAGATGCTCATGGAGGCAATTGACAGCTAGATGAGCATTAAAGCTTGTAACTAGAACAGAGAAGGTGAGCGCGACTGTCACAGAGAAGATCAAGAGTCTCAACTACTAGAGAGGCTAAGGAATCTCAGCATAACATACAGTGATGCTGAACGAGTGGAAAAACGTCCAGAGAAGATGAAGAGTCATGATGATGATCAGACAGAGAACTCGAGTTGTGGAGGATATCGGCGTGCTGTGAGTATGCAAAGGTATTGTGTGCATTGCATGCAAAAGGTGCACAAAAGCCATAAATACATAGTACATAGAAGAGATGGGGATGTTGTTGTTGCTGGGATTGTTGTGGATGTTGTTGAAGGTGATTTATGCATGAAGAAGAATCAGAGTGCAACAGCTAAAAAGAATAGAAGAAGAACTGTGTAGCGAATGGACATGGAAGACAGAGCATAAAAGAAAAAGAACAGAATGGGCAGCAGATGCATGTTGGAAGACAACGAGGAAGTCTAAGTAGAAAAATCTTGCAGAACAGTGATGAGACTGGTAAGCTATTATTGAACACTATATCACTGTAATAGGATTCAGTATTTCATATTCATAATCCAGGGAGGTTGGGAGGTGCTAGGGAGGACTGGTGTCCTCAGAGGTTCAAGTGGGGGCTTAAACACAGGGAGTTAGTGCTTCCTTCTAGTTGGTGCTAGAGAAACTAGGGAGTTGGTGCTTCCTTCTAGTGGGTGCTAGAGAAAAAAAGAGAGTTGGTGCTCTCAGCAAGTTGCAGCTTGCAAAACAGAGGTTGTAGCCTCACAATGAGTTGGTGCTCAAATGTATGATAATGTAAAGAATGTAAATAATACTTATCATATAAAGAAGAAGAGGTTTTTACCCTGTATGGGTTTCCTTGGGAAATATCTGTCTCTGTGTTTCTCATATATGGGATTGATGTTGAATGTGCCATTGTTCATTTCCCTGCAATATTGTGATCATCATTGAGTGCCTTGTAAATATTTTAAAAGAAGCATAATTGTTTAAGCACGGTAACAACTAATTCACCCCCCCCCCTCAGTTGTTCAACAATTGGTATCAGAGCCAACCCCTTTTATATAAGGGTAGATCCTAGAGCTTAAACATGTCAAGCCATGAAGGAAATTCAACCAATAGGGCCCCTCTGTTCAATGCAACAAACTTTGCCTTATGGAAAGTTAGAATGAGAACCTACATAATGTCGTTAGGTGCAGATGTCTGGGATGTGGTAGATATTGGTTATGTAAAGCCAATTGTGCTAGCTAATAAGGATGACAAACTAGAATTTAGCTTCAATGCTAAGGCTATGAATGCTATCTTGAGTGGGCTTGCAGAAGCAGAATTCGTAAAATTTATGCACCTAGGAACTGCCAAAGAAATGTGGGACAAACTCATTAGCAGCTATGAGGGTAATGAGAAAGTAAAGGATGAAAAGCTTCAAACCTACAAAATACAGTTTGAACAGTTGAAAATGAAGGAAGATGAAATTGTTGGAAAATACTTTCTAAGAGTAGAAGAAATGGTAAATGCAATGAAGGCACTTGGTGAAACAATTGATGAACCTTCTTTAGTTTAGAAAATCTTGAGATCTCTCCCAGATAGGTTCAACCCGAAGGTCTCTGCTATAGAAGAACTTAATGATCTAAAAACCTTGGGGTTTGATCAACTGCTAGGAACATAGACTGCATATGAAATGAGAATAGTTAAAGATAAGCCTACCTCCAAAGAAGCATCATTTAAAGCAGACAAGAATGAGGATTCTGAGCCCGATGAAATTGAAGCAAAATTTGTGAAGAGATTGAAGAAGGGATTAGGCAAATACAAAGGTAAACTGCCTTTCAAATGTTTCAACTATGGTAGGATAGGTCATTTTTCAAATAAATGTCCCCACAAAGGAAAGGATCAGACATGTGATGATGAGGAGAAGTACAAACATAGAAATTTCTTTAAAGAGAAAAACTTTAAGAAGAAGAGTCTGTGCATAAACAATGATGATGATCCTTCAGATGATGAAGAAAATGAACCCTCTATTGAATATAAACTAAATGACTTCATATTTATGGCTAAAGAGGATTATGATAGTAAAAGCACAGGAAGGGATGAAGAAGAAGTTGTGGTTGACATGGAAGGAGAATTCATCAGTGCATTGGAAGAGATTGATAGACTAAGAATCAAGAACAGAAAGCAAAGACAATTGTTGATACAATTTGAGAAAGAGAGTAAAGAACCTGATGACTTTTCCTATTAAAAGTAGAATTGGAAGAGGCAAAGAAAATCGAAGAGATTCTGAAACAACAACTATCAGAAAAGAAGGCAAGATTTGAAGCATTAGAACAAGAAGTAGTGAAAACGAGGAAAGAAATGGAGAAGTTTCAATCCTTGTATAATCAGAATCTGTCAAGTATCAAAGCCTTAGAAGGATTGGCCACCATTCTGAATCAGCAAAGGAATCCAAAGATGAAAACTAGCTTGGGGTATGAAGAGGGATCAAGCAGTGGTAAGCCAGGAAATGAAGAAACCATCAAGTTTGTCAAAAGTACAACTAATGACAATAACAATCCTGCAGAAACAAAGAAAGACAATCAGTCGCCCAGGTCGAGTAAGGAAAAATATGCCAGATCTGAATCTGTAGAACAAAGAAGTAATGTGCTCACTGCTGAATGATGTCATCAATATGGAAGAAATCGATTTGCTTAAAAAAGACAACCATTTTCCAAGTACAAAGAATTCTTCTATGGTTATTGTTTCTACCGTGCTAACTTTGGTCACAAAGCTATAAATTATTCCTTAAGACTTAGACATGAGCAATTAAGATTTCAAAGGAATAAATACTTGCCACAACAAAGAATGATGCATCCAAGTAACAAACCCTCATTGATTGCCAACTGCCAAATTAAGTCCAGGGACATGCAACTAAAGAGGTCAATAAATAATCAATAGTCAATGAGTAGACAACGCTGCACTAATAAGTTTGACCTGTTGAATGATGAGATTGAATGTTACATCTGCCATAACTATGGACACAAATCTATTAACTGTCGTTTAAGGGAATATGAACCAGATTCGAAATCTCTTGCTGAAAATGTCAAGTTTTGGAAGAAGAAGGAAAGTGACAAGTGTGGATTAGTGTTGTCCGCTCAAAGAAAAACGAACCCTTGGTATATATACAATGGATGCTCCAAACACATGATGGGAGACAAAGGCAAGTTTCTATCTCTAAGTGAAAGAAAATCAGGAAACATAACATTTGGAAATGATGCTCTAGGGAAAATAAAGGGCAAAGGGATGGTGAGCTTAAGTAATGGAAAAGGAAAAGCCCAAGATGTTCTACTTGTGGATGGGCTGAAACATAATCTTCTCAGTGTAATTCAAATGTGTGACAGAGGATGTGAAGTGTTTTTCATGTCCAAGGACCGCAAGATAAAGTCTGTAAACTCAGGACAAGTAGTGGCCAAAGGCATAAGGACAAAAAATAATGTATATGTGCTGAAAGAAAATAGAGAAGAATGTCATCTAAGCAAACATGATGAAAGATGGTTATGGCATAGGAGACTTGGACATATAAACTTTGACCACTTAATCAAACTCAAAAACCTCGAGGCAGTAAAAGATCTTCCGAGAATATCAAAGCCCCAAGATTCAATGTGTAAACCCTATCAAGTAGGGAAGCAAAACATGACACAGTTTAAGTCCAAGAGCTTTACTTCAACAGAGAAACCACTCCAACTAGTTCATACAGATTTATTTGGACCATCAAGACAGGAAGGCATGGGGAAAGAAAACTAGTTCATGATGATTATCGATGATTACTCCAGACTTACTTGGGTTGTCTTTCTCAAAGAAAAAGCTGAAGCATTTGAGAAGTTTAAAATATTTAAGGCTTTAACAGAGACTCAAACAGGCAAGAGGTTAAAGGCAGTAAGATCAGATCGGGGAGGAGAGTTTATGTCAAAAGACTTCAAGGAATTCTACAATGAACATGGGATCAAGAGAGAATACACAATCCCAAGAACTCCACAACAAAATGGAGTTGTTGAGAGGCAAAATAGAATAGTGCAGGAAATGGCCAGGTCAATGATGAATGAGAAGAACATTGGTCAAACCTACTGGGTAGAATCAATACACACAGCAGTTCATGTGCTTAAAAAATCCCACCTCAGACCACAAAGTGACAAGACACCTTATGAATTATGGTTTGGAAGACCTACCTCAATCAAACACTTCAGAGTCTTTGGGAGTAAATGATACATAAAGAAAAATGATGAGAACCTTGACAAATATGATGACAGGGATGATGAAGGTATCTTCTTAGGGTATGCTACAAATAGTAAAGGATATAGATGCTATAATAAGAGGCTGCATAAAGTGGTTGACTGTATTGATGTAAAAATTGATGAAGGAATCCCAGCAAGAGAGGTATACAGTAATGAGTCTTCTACAGAAGACACAGCTAAAGCTAAAGATGAACAGGTCCAAGAATTAGAAAACAAAGACTTTGAATCAGATGAAGACTCAGACACTCAGATAGACTCAAATCAACAATCAACTACAAATTCCTCCTCCAGAATCATTCAAAAGAATCATCTTGCAAGTCAGATAATTGGAGAAAAAGACAAAGGTGTACAAACTAGGAGAAAGATAATCAAAGCCACCGAACAATCTCATATAGCTCTCATATCCATGCTGGAACCCAAGAATTTCAATGAAGCCAGGAAGGATGATGATTGGATTAGATCAATGAATGAATAGCTTGATCAAATTGAAAAGAACAATACTTGGGAGCTTGTCCCTAGACCTTAAGATAAGAATGTAATAGGTTCCAAATGGGTGTTCAAAAATAAAATGAATGAAAAAGGGCAAGTTGTTAGAAATAAATCCAGATTGGTCTGTAAAGGATATGCAGAAGTTGAAGGTTAGGACTTTGATGAAACTTTTTCACCAGTGGCAAGATTGGAAGCCATTAGAATGTTTTTTGCTTATTCATATCATAAAAACTTTAAAGTTTATCAGATGGATGTTAAGTCAACATTTCTTAATGGAGATCTAGAGGAAGAAGTATATATGGAGCAACTTGAAGGATTCTCATTGACAGATAATCCTAATTATGTTTGTAAGCTGAAGAAGGCCTTAT
>ML825449.1:3730-18280 GCA_009831015.1 Picea engelmannii | reverse complement strand
TGAAGGTGATAATTTACTAGTTGTTTTGGTTTATGTAGATGATATTATTTTTGGCTGTACTAATGAATCATCTGTCCAGTGGTTTGCTAACTCTATGCAAACAGAATTTGAAATGTCCATGATAGGAGAACTGTCATATTTTCCTGGCTTACAAGTAAAACAAAGTTCTGCAGGAATATTTATTTCTCAAGAAAAATATTTGAAAGAGATGTTGAAGAAATTTCAGATGGAAGATTATTCTCCAGTTATCACACCTATGGTGGTTGGTTGCAAGCTGAGTAAAGATGATATCTCACCTGATGTTGATCAAAGGACATATCGCTCTATGATAGGCAGTCTTCTGTACATCACAACATCTCGTCCTGATATAATGCAAGCTGTTGGAATGGTAGGTCGTTATCAGTCTTCTCCTAAAAAAATTCATTTGGTAGTTGTCAAAAGGATATTTAAATACTTGAAGGGAATAATGACTTATGGTCTGTGGTATCCCAAAAATCATAATTTCTAGTTAACTTCTTATTCAGATGCAGAATGGGCAAACTGTGTTGATGAGAGAAAAAGCACCAGTGGAGGAGCATTCTTTCTGGGTGACTCATTAGTTGCATGGATTAGTAAAAAGCAAGGATCCATTTCATTATCCACTACAGAGGCAGAATACATTGCTGTTGCTACTTGCTGCACACAAATTTTATGGATGATACAAACTCTTTCATATGTGAAGGTAACTTACACTGATCCCATTCCAATTCGTTGTGATAACACCAGTGCCATTAGTGTCTCCAAGAATCCTGTTCTTCACTCCAAGAATAAGCATATTCCAGTAAAGTACCATTTTCTCAGAGAACAAGTTACAAACAGAATTGTTCAACTGAATTATATACCTTCTACAAAATAGATTGCAGATATATTTACAAAACCATTAGCAACAACCCCTTTTGCATATCTTCGTCAAAAGTTGGGGGTTATAATTTCTTGTGTCTAATATGTTCACCTGGTCAGGGGGAGTACTTATTGAATATTTGGTGTATTTCCAAGATGCTCATAGTTGACAGGGGGAGTATGTTTTGCAACAAATCAGGGGGATCATGTTCCTTATTTGACATTGATGTCAAAGGGGGAGAAAAGAGTCTGGGAGGAGAGTCCGAATGCATGTGGTTTCTTGAGTTGCCATCAATGCCAAAGGGGGATATTGTTGGAAAATATTTAACAGATAGTGAATGCTTGTCACTGATGTCAAGTACAACAATGAATATGGCATGAGTACAGAAAGCATGTAATAGATGGGCATTATGAGAAGACACTGCAGAGAAGATTCGATTAAGCTCAGAAGAGATAGTGCATATGATTGTTGGTAGATCATCGATGGTAAGATCAGAGAAAGCAGAACAAACTAAGCTCGAGAGGAGAAGCAACATTTTTGATCACTGGATCCCATTTACAATTCATGATGACCATTAGATCAAGTGTTGATCGGGACTGTTGATCCCACGCCATTTCGGGGTTTCGCGAATCGCGACTTGGAGAGGCAAGTAACATAACCACTGAAATCGCAATATGTGAAATCATGATTTAATCACAGCCATCAGATCGAGGTTTGTTCTGGACCGTTGATCCAGCTCCATCTCGGAGCTTCACGACTCATGACTTGGAGAGGCAAGAAATATAACCACTGAAATCGTGATATGTGAAATCGCGATTTAATCGCAGTCATCAGATCAAGGTGTGGTCTGTACCATTGATCTAATCTTCATTTCAGAGTCTCACCTATCAACAAGAACCTCTATCGAAGGATTCACGAGATGTGAATTCACGATGAGATCTGGATCGCAGTTTCATCGAAATCATGGACCGTTGATCTAAGATTCATTTTGGAGTTTCGCCTATCGCAACTTGGAGTGACAAGAACCTCCATCGAAGGAATTGCGATATGCGAGTTCACGATGAGATCTGGACCATAGATTCATCAAGATTGTGGACCGTTGATCTCAGCTCCATCTCGGGGTTTCGTGGATCGTGACTTGGACAGTCGAGATGCCTCATCTCCAGATTCACGAAATGCGAAATCGCGAAAGCACTTTATGCATAAGTGCTTGGTCTTAGCCATGGTCATATAAAGGAAGGAGCTAGCATAGAAAAGCTCCATTTCGAAGTTTCGGAACTCGTGACATGGAGACTCAAGATGTCTCATCGCAGAATCTCCGAATTGGAAAGTGTGAAACGAGTAAATAACACAAGAACCCATTAGAGTTAATCCAACAATGCAGGTGAATCTGAGCATAATCGAAGGGCTACTGTTGCACGTCACAATGTAACTGCCAGAAACCACTGATGGTTTCTTCCAGAGGACTCGAAGACACTTCGAGGTGATTGACAGAGGGGATGAAGAGTCTCTAGGAATATTCAAGAGGGATGAAGATGCTTGTGGAGGTGATTGACAGCTGGATGAGCATTAAAGCTTGTAACTGTAGCAGAGAAGGTGAGCTCGACTGTCACAGAGAAGACGAAGAGTCTTAACTGCTATAGAGGCCAAGGAATCTTATCATAACATATAGGGATGTTGAACGAGTGGAAAAACAGCCAGAGAAGCTGAAGAGTCATGATGATGATGAGACAGAGCACTCGAGTTTTGGAGGATATCGGTGCGGTGTGAGTATGCAGAGGTATTGTGTGCATTACATGCAAAAGGTGCACAAAATCCATAAATACATAGTACAGAGAAGAGATGGGGTTGTTGTTGTTGCTGGGATTGTTGTGGATGTTGTTTAAGGTGATTCCTGCATGAAGAAGAATCAGAGTGCAGTAGCTGAAAAGAACAGAAGAAGAACTATGCAGTGAATGGACATGGCGCACAGAGCATAAAAGCAGAAGAACAGAATGGGCAGCGGATGCATGCTGGAAGACAGCGAGGAAGTCTGAGTAGAAAAATCTTGCAGAACAATGATGAGACTGGTAAGTTGTTATTGAACACTATATCACTGGAATAGGATTCAGTATTTCATATTCATAATCCAGGGAGGTTGGGAGGTGCTATGGAGGAATGGTGTCCTCAGAGGTTCAAGTGGGGGCTTGAACACAGGGAGTTGGTGCTTCCTTCTAGTTGGTGCTAGAGAAACCAGGGAGTTGGTGCTTCCTTCTAGTGGGTGATAGAGAAAAATAGAGAGTTGGTGCTCTCAGCAAGTTGCAACTTGCAAAACAGAGGTTGTAGCCTCACAGTGAGTTGGTGCTCAAATGTATGATAATGTAAAGAATGTAAATAATACTTATCATATAAAGAAGAAGAGGTTTTTACCCTGTATGGATTTCCTTGGGAAATATTTGTCTCTGTGTTTCTCATATATGGGACTGATGTTGAATGTGCCATTGTCCATTTCCCTGCATTATTGTGATCATCATTGAGTGCCGTGTAAATATTTTAAAAGAAGCATAATTGTTTAAGCACGGTAACAATTGATTCACCCCCCCTCTCAGTTGTTCAACAAAGTTCATGTCAGGAAGCATCTTCCCTGGATATAGATGATGCTGGATCAACTTGGTATTCCTCCACAAACTCATTCCACCTTTGTGACAATCAAAGTACCATTGAGATTATTCATAATCCAATGAATCATCAAAAGACAAAACACATGGATATTTGGATGCACCAAATTTGGCAACCTCATGCTCAAGGACAACTTGTGCCAATCCTTGTTCCTTTCGTAGATCAACAAGTAGATATCTTCACCAAATATCTTCTAGATCCCGCCTTCACCAATCTAATGGAATGAATTAGTATAGAAGAATTTCCATTAAAGGGCCCTTTAATGGTGATATTTGGCGTCAAAGTGGCATATGGAGTACACCATTATGAGATTTTGTGCACTAAGGATAGGTCTCATGGATTTGTCCAGGTTCATGGGAGAAAAATAAGTGCCTTAGTCCTAAATGAATCTTATATGGTTTAATGGTTGTGAGAAAGTCCTTAAACCACCACAAAGGGCATCTACGAGGAATGTTTTCCCTTTGAGTAAGATATTATAGCCATTAATTTCACAAGGGTGGGTCTTACGGCAATGAATGTTCAAGGGAGGAAATTTAAAGATTTAGACCATAAATGAAACTTATTTGGCTCATGGGCCATGAACAAGGCCTGAAACCATGAGACAATGCCTCTAAATGATATCTTTGGCCTTCAAGTGGAATATGGGAGTCAAACTACACAAATATTAGTTTTGTTCAATGCATCTATACATATCATCTAAGCCCCATGTTCATCCAATTGGTAGTTGGGTTAGCAGTAAGTCGCCTTGGTAGTTCATCCCATCATATGGATAGTCATTGATATGTATCATGAGCTAATCCAATGTGTGAAAAAATCAAGGTGAAACACGTTCCCTTAAACCCTACCTCCCCATCATCTTAACAACTGACCCCACCATTACATACTTAGCACCTTAGGAGCCCCATCTCAGATATTGACATATGGTTGAAGCATGGGTATTTTCTTGAAAGAAAAAACATAGTACTATCCCAGAGGCACAATTCCACCATTATTAATTGTGATAGGAGGAGATTTGGTGCTTTAGCACCATCAATAACATCTAGGCCCACCCACAATAGGTCATAGCAAGGAATTTCTCTACATGCATCGTCAATTCCCCAGATATCCTATGGGGTGCATGTAGAGTCATTAAAACCCCTAACTTCCATCACCCAAACCCTTAGTCAACTAAAACCCCTAACTTCCAGCACCAATATTCATCCTCATATTATCCATAGGAGAATGGCAAACCACTAACCCCTCTAATATCTTTCACACCTAATTCCTATAGCCCAATCGCATAATCTTTATAACCATTGAACATTATATCATAACCAATTTTATTGTCATTCGTTATCAAGCAAGTACCCTAACCCTTGTCCCCAATAACCCTTAATCCCTAAATTATATAACTTCCAACCCTTGTAATCTCTAACCTCAAACTCTTATAACCCCTTATCCCTAGCATATGCAATTGATATGATCCATAACCATTATAAGTTGTGTCACATGTTTCATCCTTAACCTCTATAAAAACTAATCCCTAACCCTTACATTCCATAACAATTATAAGGATTATCAACTAATAACTATATACACTAATGTATGGAACCCTAAACCCATAACCTCTATAACCCTTAACTCGTTTCATCCCTAATGTTTAACCCATATCCCTTATAATCTGTAACCCCTGTAACTATAATTTTTATACTATTATGTACAACCACTATTACCGAGTAACCATCTAACCCCTAAGAACCTATGGCCATTAACCCTTATAATCACTATAATTTATTTCCCTAAACGTAATATTTGACTCATAACCACTACAATTTTTAGAATTCCAAACCCCTAAACCCTTGAAAATTTAACCCTAATCTTTAACTCTTATAACCCCAAACATGTACATTAACTATTACATCTATCCATTATTAGTACTAGTTTATCACCTATGTTAACCCTAATCACTTATAACCTCTATAATTTCTAACTTATAAACCCCAAATAGCTAAAGCCTAACTTATTAACCCTAAGAACCTAATACCTATATCTCACAAACATTAATCCTTATAATACCCAAACCATATAACCACTTTACTCCATAACACTATAACCCTTATCATCCCTAACACTTAACCCTTAATTCTCGCCATACCTAACCCCTATAAACATTAACCCCTAATCCCTATAAAGCACAATTCTAAACCAATGTAACCTTTACCTGACTTGTAACTCCTAATGAGCTTAACTACCATAACCCATAATACAACATATTGACATGAAGAGCACTGAAACAACATCAAAGCCTTCCATAACATGGCCCTACAATCTCGAGAATACAAAGGTCATGGTTATGTCAATTGACATAGGTGAAAAGGAATATGTGCCTAGTGACACCAAAATAACAGGAGAATCATTAGTAGATAATTTTAAATTCATTGTATTAAGAAAACAATTAAGTAGAATGTGTTTGTTGACACAAAGACAAAAGAATCTATGTCAACCAACACACACTAGATAAATGAGGAACTAAATGGAAAGAATGTTCAAACTATCACAAGAGAGAAAATTTGTGTTGATTTCCATAGAACATGGAAGGAATGATACAAATAAGAAAACTCTGGAATTCATGTTGACCTATACATAATTCAACAATGAGTTGATAGATGCTAAAAGCTATAACTAGTGCTTCAACAAGGTGATTAATGAGAAACTTGGGAAGAATTAATTCTACATATTCAGAGGGCTATCATGACAATCAATTAGACTATTAATGACATCAATACCAAAAATTTATTGATACGATGAAACAAGGAATATAGGTTACAAACATTATGATAATAGACAAGGATGGAGCACAAAAATACATATGGAAATAGGAGATCTCTCTCTAACCAATATGTTATTGGATGATGGTTCCATAGTAAACAATATGATGAAGGATACATGGGGAAAGTTAGAGAAATCAAAATTGAGGCGACTGGAGTTGTTGGTTGACAATAAAATCCATCAATCGCTTCAACAAGGTGATCAATGAACATTTCATATTGAATTAATTCAATAGATTCCAAGGATCACTGCAACATTATCAATTGGACTAATAATTATTTCAATTCCATATGGAAATAGAATATCTCAATCCACCCAATTTAATAATATTAGATGGTGATTATAGAATAATCATTATGATGGAGACAAAAATAATTAGAGAAACCAAAATTGTGACCACCATTGTTTTGATTAAGGATGATATATCATACTAGAATAGACCCTTTGTAATATTAACAACGTGAGTACGCATATATGGAAAGGAATTTATGATAGATTTCATAGCAATTAAAACACATGACAAATTAAGAACATGTGATGCCTTACTAGGAAGGTCGCACCTAGAAGGAGAAATAGTCATTGATGATTAGTGAGCCAACACAATTGCATTCAAAAAAGGAGAATATTGAAAAATTATTGATTTAATAAGTTGCAATAGTGAATGAGGAGTTGGTTATTTCTAGTGAATCCTTTAGAAGCAGGCAAGATGAACTATATGAATGCAAAGGGAAAGGGTAGTATAACTAGAGAATTGCTTAGAGGAAACAAATCCTTTGATAGTGGATCATTGTAGCATTGGAAGATGTATAATCTAAGTTTTTTGTTGCTATAATATAGAATCAAAACTAATAACTAAACCCAAAGGGAAGAATCCACTCAAGTGAATGATGAGAAGGAAAATTACCCATCACACTTGACCAATGTTACCACTGGTAAATGTAAAATTCAATGAAGGTATCCCATGACCATACTAACTAAGATGTTCTTAAATACAGGGAACATATACCCATTCAAAAAATTAATGTAAAAATGAAGAATGAACCTCAACACATCATAATGGGAATTGAGTGGAGGATAGAATTGTTAGCCAAGCAATTAACATATTTAACAATACAAAGAATTGTTTGCATGGTCCTATAAATATGGAAGCTAACTCGTTGTTCAGTAGGGGAGTGGGGGAAGTTATCCACCCCAAAATATGGAAGCTAAGTCCAATGCCCCGAGGGGACAAAGGTTGAATTCTAATTTGGTGGGAATATTCCATTAGAAAAATCGTTTCCTTTCTTAGATGTTATGGTAGTTAGTTGACGACATTTAGAAGAATAAAATACAAGGCAATATTGGAAGAGCTCGAGGAAATTTCGAGAATGCCTCAACTTATCCCCTCAGTGAATAACAAATGACCAAATAATGACAAATAGTAAAGGTTGATGAGACATATAAAGTAAGGGGGGGGGGAATAAAAGTTGGGTTCCATTGGCTTAAGACATGTGAGAATCCTACTATAATATTTTTCAAAGATCTGACATCCAAGGAATTTGTGAAGCACATTAAGGCCCTCAAAATAAAAAAATAATACAATCAATGACCAAGGGAACATTGAAAAGGAGTTTGTTAATCATTACAAACTATTTTTTCAATCTCAAGGAATTATAACAAAGGAAAGAAAGTTGTATATGCAAACTTTTGTTGATGTAGTCCCAATAAATTCAATGCAAAAGGAATAATGGGTATGTGATAAAAGACTTATAATGTTGGTTGAATTAATGAATACCCTCAAAGATATGGTTGATGATAAATTTCTCACACGAGACTACTTTCCACTCTAGTAGTCGAGGATTCCCTTTTGCACTAACCTTTTATGTGATGGTTATTGAAACCCTTAACTACCTCATCCAAAACTAATGTCTCGGTGGATTATCTCAGGCTTGCAAATGGAAAATTTGTATATGAATCCTTCCTTACTATCCTAGAAGAGAAACAATCACTAGACAATAACATGGTTTTCTTGCAATTTTTTTACAAATCCTTTGGATCAAAATTTCCTTGGGCCAAGAATTAATGTTACCATCATAGTTAGTAGGAAACCCTAAGTTGACTAGTAGGACAGGGATGGGAATACATACTACTAAAATAATTTATGTGCTCATTTTCACCATAGGTAATTAATGTTACCATCATAGTTGGTATGAAACCCTAAGTTGACTAGTAGGACAGGGATGGACATACATACTATTAAAATAATTTGTGTGTCTTTGTGCCTATGGATGGTTTCCATGATGATATGATGATGGAATAAAGTGGGTGTGTGAGTTAAATTTGAGTCCAAAAACCATCCCATATCATTAAGGCGTGCAAATATCCTATCCATGTCAAATTTTAATGCATACAAATATAGTTTGAAAAAATTTCAACGTTGGCCCCATTCACATGTCACTATTGCACACCTCTAGTATTTTTATGGTGTTGATTAAGAAATCAAAGAAAAAGAGGTATTTTTAATCACAACTATGACACATATAGATTTTATATACATTAATGTAGAACCTGAAAGAAAAATGAAGAAGGACTGACGAAAACTTAAAACTTGCGTCAACCAAATTGTGTACTTTGGAAGAAAATTAGGGTTTATGGTTTACATGATGAATTCATGATGATGGAATAAAGTGGGTTTTTGAGTGAAATTTGAGTCCATAAACCCTCCCATATAGTTAAGGAATGAAAATAGTATATCCATGACAAATTTCAGTGCATACAAAAACTGTTTGAAAAAATCTCAACGTTGGCCCCATTCACACGTCACTGTTGTCGGTGTCTAGTCCTAGTACAATTTCCATTCCTTTTTCCTTATTATGTGTTCCTCGTTTCTCATTCCTCATTCCTTGACCATGGTGTAGTCCCCAATATCCATTATTTTTGTACAAAAATACATACTAATGGCATAAAATGTCCCACACAAAGACCAAATTAATATCCAGTACATAAGTCTTTTATCTTTTTTCAAGGACTATGTAACATATCTCAATTATAATAAGATTCAAATAGGACCTAAGAACCTTAATTTATTTCCTTAACCATGGTTGAAATAACACTATCATTCAATAGTAAAATTGTTGTGTTTCATTGTTTGGCATCATGTGTACTGAGGGCTTGAGCCACCATATCCACAAAGGAAACATACCAAGAATATTTGTCTTATGAACAAGATACGGTACTATCCATTTTGAGGTTTGGAATAGAGATTGTTATTATAGAATACACTACATTGCACCATAATATAATGCCTAGACTCCTTGAAAACCATGTAACACCATTCAAATTAGACACAATATTCTTCCGACAAATTAACTATACTATCGATGAACATTTTTCGTCGATAGTATAGCAAATTCATCGCAAGATTATTTACATTCATCTCTCTTGCGACGATATCAAATGATGAATGGATTCATTTCATATTTGGTTTATCAACTTGAAATCTCAATTTGATACTTTGCAAGCTAGCTGGACCTTCAATCAAATACAAATATGAAACTTGGAATGATTAACATATCTACTAGAACATATGAAAAATAGGGTTTATGGTTTCCATGATGAATTGATGATGGAATAAAGTGGGTGTTTCAGTCAAATTTGAGTCCATAAACCCTTACATATCGTTAAGGCATGTGATTAGTCTATCCAGTTCAAATTTCAATGCATACAGATACAATTTGAAAACATTTCAACGTTGGCCCCATTCACATGTCACTATTACCTGCCTCTAGTATATTGATGGTGTTGATTAAGCAATCAATGAAATAGAGGGATTTTTCATCACAACTATGATGCAGATACATTGTATATACATTAATGTAGAACCTGAAAGTAAAATGAATAAAGGCCGACGAAAGACTAAAACTTGCATCAACCATATTGGGTACTCTAAAAGAAAATTAGGGTTTATGGTTTACATGATGAATTGATGATGGAATAAAGTGGGTGTGTCACTCAAATTTGAGTCTAGAAACCCTCCCATATTGTTAAGGCATGCCAATAGTCTATCCATGACAAATTTCAATGCATACAAAAACTGTTTGAAAAAATTTCAACGTTGGCCCCATTCACAGGTCCCTGTTGTCGGTGTCTAGTCCTCATGCAATTTTCGTTCCTCGTTCCTTGTTCCTCATTATTTTTGTAAAAAAAATACTAATGGTATAAAATTTCCCACACAAAGGCCAAATTAATATCCTCTACATAAGTCTTTTGTCTTTTTTCAATGACTATGTAACGAATCTCAATTCTAAGAAGATTCAAATAGCTAACAATATTGATGAAATATTATATGAACATGATGGTATAAAAATGAAAGAGATTATCTTGGTTTCAAGAATAATTTATCCTCTACTTAACAATTCCAACCAAGTGAAGGTGGAAGCTCACATTCCCCCTCCTCTCCCCCTCACATCACTCTCAATTGATCCCCAAAACCCAATCTATAAAATATTAAATAATCGAAAGCAACGTCTTATTAAGATTCATGCATAGAAACTACAAAAACAAAAATTAATGAAGGTACATGAAATTATGTGTTTCTAAATGATATTTTTATTATACCACGTACTTTACTATATTGACAACTATTTTTAGTTTTCAAATAATAATTAAACATGTAACCTAGGATATTAAAACGTTGCATAACACTTAAAAACATGTAATTAACCCATGACATTAAAAGTAAATTATTTTAAGAGAATAATTCATACAAATTAAAATATTATATAGTCATGTACCTAATCGAACCTCAACATCTGTGTAATCATCCTTATTCTCTATCTTGATCTTCTTCATCGAACTCGACATTTGTATCATCATCTGGTTCTGAAACGATTTTGAAAGGATTGATGATATCATCATCGTCATCAATGTCATTTTCAAGCATATTTTCATCAACATCATCATCAACAATTGCAATATTGTCTCCTACACCTAGATCATGATATTCTTCGTCTTCCTCATCTGTTGACCCTCCATGATCTTCCTGCTGTGTCTGATATTTTTTCAAATCATCTTCTTGATCTTCAATATCATCTTCTTCCTATATACTTAATTGGCCTTCCTCTTGGATCATATCTAACAACAAATGACCAATACCTTTCACCTGGAACATTTGAGTAAAAGACCTGTTCACATTGGCTTGGAAAAACATAGCGATCATGTCCTCTTTCAAAAATCATTGTTTTAATCATTGGAAATCCATTGGCATGTTTAATAACAGTTCTTTCCTCATCACGTTCATGCATTCGTAACCTATACCATTTGACATCAAACATAACTAATTTGAAGGAATTAAATTCACACTCAGGTATATCGTTTAAATACCCATATTATCTATTTTCAGATTCTCGGGGATGTCTGTCACCCCTAGAGGAAACATTAGTAACCTGGAATACTTCAGTTATCCCACTATCAAAAGTTTTCCTGGTTTCATCCAATTGTTTGATGCAAAATTTATGAACATTGCACCACATAGCCTTGTGGTGTTTCAACTGCAATATGTCAGATATGTAAAAGATGCATTGTCAATTAATAAATTAACATATATTTATATAACTTCGAAAGTATCTAAAAAATACAGTACACATGTAGTCACATTAGTATAAAATAAAATAACTAAATAAAATGGGTGAAATTGCTTACCTGCCCATCTTTCAAACCATATGATAGATCAATTTCCCTCTGCGTAACATTGGCAGCTCCATTACGACAAGCTTCTCTAACCAATTCAGACAGTCGTTGCCATGATAACCTACCGCCATTATGTTTTTTACATCTTTCAATCCACACATTCATCCAGTCAAGATTGTTTGCAATGTATAAATGCAGTGCATCCCACTCTAGAGCAACTGAATAAAAAAAACATAATTCAACAATATTAAATATTAGTTATAACGTACAATATGCAGGTAATTATAAATATTTATAATTTATGAAATAAATTATATTAATATATTAATGAGTATGATCATATACACAAAAATGAAACTTTATATGTATTATTAATATAAATTATCACAATTATTAATATATTACCTCTCATTTTTTTCATTCTACCTTTCTCCAACAGATGCTCCTCATCTTCAAATTTTTTGATGGAGTTCACATCCCAAATGCGATCCACTGCATGCATAGTTGGTGTTGATAATTTAGGAAGATACTGACTAATATATACCAAGGATTGATATACCATATATCCCTCCACCATAGAACCCTCAAGACATGCTCTTTGTCTAACCAACACCTTCAATGATTTCAATTGCCTCTCCACCATCCACATTGACCTTGTGTGAATAGGTCCACAAATTTCAATCTCCTCAACTTGGTGTATGAGGTAGTTTTCTTGTGCATTGAAAAATGTAGGATGTATATACTTTTTCATTTCACACATTAGACGAGGAATTTCTCTCTTCCAATAATTTATATCAACTTTATGGATTTCTTTCAATGAAAACCATCTACATGAGATCGTGACACAAGAAAATAACATGTTTCAACATAACATAATATAATATATTACATTACATTAAATGTAAAGAACATGTCATTAAGTACAACAATAATTTGAAAGAACATTTTTCATATAAATCACAACTACGTCTTACCTTATGTATTTTCCAAGATCATATATAACTTGTTTAACGTTGTTGTCAAATTCGTTTGGGAGAGATAGCGGTAAAACATACTATAACAACAAAATGAATTGTTATTTGTTTTGACCAAAGTAGACTAGAAAAAATAAATAAAATAAAAGATCTATAAGGCCAACATATATAAATATGTATACCAAAATTATTACCTTAATGAAGGTATGCCAATCATGTGTTTCTACCCCACCAAATTCACCTTTCTTTGTTAAGATATATTTTATGTTTGAAGAAAAACCCGTGGGAAATTTAATTCTCTGAATGACCTCTTTTGCATCATTGCTTTGTTGCTCTGTTAATAACCATGGAAGGTTATTTCGGTCTAGTAATCCATCTGATCTATTTGAATATTGGATCACACTTCACATTGCATGATTGGCTTCCTGAATGTCAATACAAATTTTGACAATTTTTTCTTTGTCCCTCCTACCATCTATGATTTTCCATAAAGTTTCAGTCACATTCTTCCCGATATGCATTGTATCAAACAAATGAGCTATTAGATATTATTTTCGGGATTAACTGCGTAGTGTAAGTCATTAATATATGACCCATATTCATGAGTATTAGTCGCAACTGACCAATAATTCTCATGATTTGAATAGTCCACTTAGCACTCATTGCATCGAGTGATGCTCACAGGGGTGAAGAAATGAGATTGAAACCAACGAAATGAATCGGATAGCATCAATCGTCACTTCTGGGGCTTGCACCCAGTAACCAAGACTTCCTAGGTGGTCACCCATCCCAAGACGCCTCTGGCCCAAGCGCGCTTAACTGTGGATTTTTTCCCACAATCAAGCCCACTTAGCTTGCTACCCCATTTGCAAAACCTTAGCAAGTATTGTGCCTTATGAACTACCCAGTTAGAGCTCCCTTAACTCTTATTATTTAAGCATATAGGGGCTTCCGCAGTGCAAGATATTAGATATTATTTTCGGGATTAACTGCGTAGTGTAAGTCATTAATATATGACCCATATTCATGAGTATTAGTCACAACTGACCAATAATTCTCATGATTTGAATAGTCCACTTAGCACTCATTGCATCGAGTGATGCTCACAGGGGTGAAGAAGTGAGATTGAAACCAACGAAATGAATCACATAACATCAATCGTCACTTCCGGGGCTATTGATGCTATGCGATTCATTTCGTTGGTTTCAATCTCATTTCTTCACCCCTGTGAGCATAACTCAATGCAATGAGTGCTAAGTGGACTATTCAAATCATGAGAATTATTGGTCAATTGCGACTAATACTCATGAATATGGGTCATATATTAATGACTTACACTACGGAGTTAATCCCGAAAATAATATCTAATATCTTGCACTGTGGAAGCCCCTATATGCTTAAATAATAAGAGTTAAGGGAGATCTAACTGGGTAGTTCATAAGGCACAATACTTGCTAAGGTTTTGCAAATGGGGTAGAAAGCTAAGTGGGCTTGATTGTGGGAAAAACTCCACAGTTAAGCGCACTTGAGCCAGAGGCGTCTTGGGATGGGTGACCACTTGGG
>ML825448.1:12348-65285 GCA_009831015.1 Picea engelmannii | reverse complement strand
TCATATACTAATAGTAATTTTAGGAAGTGGGTTGAATTAATAGACATGTGTAACTCCCCCATGGACCCCTCTTAGAAATTATCTTAGGCCCTCCCCTCTCTTGTGGATTAATCAACCCCCGTATATGTCCATGTCCCCTAGCAGTTGGCATCACATTTTATTTATTAAAATTCAAAAATATAATTTGAATATAAATCAATTGGTCGTAGCCACACATTATATCTACATTAAGCATTAATTAAAATGGGGACTATAGTGGGGATGTTACATGGAATCCAAAATATTATTGTAAGTGATAGACATCCAATTTTCACTGGTAATTTTTGGATTGAATTATTTTTTTGTTTGTGTACTCAATTGTCTCATAGATCCTCTTACCATCCTCAATTTGGTTGGAAAAATAAGATTGTGAATAAATTTATAGAAGAGTATCTTCGTTTCTTTTCATCTGATAAACAAACACAATGGTTCAAGTGGTTTTTGTTATATTGTGAGTCCCTAGACAATCACAAAGTATGAGACCACATTGATATGAGTTGTAAGCCTTATCTATTCATGAGGTGTTTTCATGATCCACTGATGAGTTTTCAGTAAGATATAGATCTAGAAGTGGTTCAATCCATTTACTATCAATTCATATCATGCGATCAATTCAATGTGCAAGAGAATAGAATTAATCATTTTCTTCCAATTCTTGTCTCATCTTGCTTGTGCTCTAATTCTTACCATGGTATCATAGTGCCTTGAGTCTCAAGGGCCTAATAACTTCACCATGGTATTTTTCCATGAGATGTGAGGTGCAGAAAGAAAATGTGACCTACTCAAATTATTAAAGGTTGGAAGGTTGATATGATGGTGACAAAATGTGTCTCGTGAAAGATTGCAATCTACTCCATATCCCATGATTTCCCATTCAAGAAATTTTGTTAAGAATTCAAATTCCCTCTATGACGTGAGCATCACCATAGTTCTAGTAAAGGTTGTATTACAAGATCTAATAAAAATCCCACAATTTCTCCAATCAGATCAATCAAGATCTGAGTCAATGTTCTTCAAAATTATACAATTGGGTATGCTTTTACAATGTCAATATGCTTCTATTGTCGATCAACTGCCTTTGAAATGGTAAACATGATTCTTTGCATCAAAACTTTGACAATTCATTATCAGAACTACTCCGATGAAAATTCGTTATCAAAACTACTCTTATGACATCTTGATTTGTGTTATGATGGTTATATTCCTCCAAAATCAAAGTATCATTTTTTTGTTATGGTAGAGAAGAAGGGGTTGGCTTCAAAATTCATAGATCACAACTGCAAAAGATTTCAACAACTTGGTTTGTACCTCCAATAAATCATAATTTGGTTATCCTGGGGACCTTTGATACAAATAGTTTGTGGAGATTATCAGAGTAGGATATGACCTTTATCTGAAATCTAGATCTATTCTAAAACTCCCTACATATTGAAATATACACAACAATAGGAGAGCTCACAATATTGTCTCTCCTCATCAAAAATCATCTCAATCCTGACAACTCACATGTCTCATGTACAACTGGATGAAGATTGGAAGTGAGAGGTATGTAAATTTTGATTTTTCTATGGGAATTTGTTTTATTGTGTATTTAGTCATACAATTGTAGATTTTAACCTTGTAAAATTATTAACTGCAAACATATTTTCAATAAAAGAACAGAAAAGATACAATGGCAGATACACACATTACACGGATATTTTTCCCTTGGAAACCCAAACCAGGAAAACCAACATATTCTATATTCATCTTCTCATACATTTTTTACAATACAATATACATATAAGATCATGTATCATCCGAAACCCTAATCCAATAACCCAGATTAGTCAATAACCCTAATTCCTTAATCAAAAATAGAAAACCATCGACGAAAACCATGTGCCAAAAAATCGCCCAAAAACTAATGCAAAAAACCACCAAAATAAACAATTTTAGGGGCGATGCCCATGAACCATCACTTAGGGGGGCTCCCACCCCCCTATGACCCCCCAGGAAAAGGGTTTCTCTGGCCCCCTCTTACCCCCCTGTGCACTCGACACAATGTAGAAACTAGTTCTAGCCATGCAAATACTATAATACATACCCAACAATAATCTCATAGTAATGAAACACCAGATATTGGAGACGAGATACATGGAGGAGTTTGGTTATGCAAAAAGGTCGCATTCAAGCATGAAATCCTTGAAATTTGGGGTATTTAGTGATCAACGTCGAGAATATTAAACAAGAAAGAGGTCAATGTATCTGGAGAGAATGTCAGATTGGTTTTTTTCGACTTCAGGAGATCCTAGGTGGGTGGAAATTTATTTTTATTAATCCAGATGATTAGACGGTCCAGTTAAGAACATTTTGGAATTTTAGTGGTTGATTCCCTATCTTTTCTTTTTTATGGCAATCTTTGTTTCCTTTTTCATAATTTCAGTTGGATATCGAGGGTCTTCAATAACTTGTAAAACACAAGAAAATACACTTTGGAAAAATCCTTTAAAGCTACTAGCAATAGAAATCCCAACAATCTATTATACTACAACAACAACAATAGTATTCTATGGTTCAACAATATGCCTTAACTACAAAAAAACATTCTCGGTAGCATGCAGTCACTACTACATATTAAAAACATTGTGACGACTACTTACGATGAAAGTAACCTTTCGTTGCAAAATTGAAGATAAAGAATTGAATTTTTAATTTTTTTTATAAATCTATCCCGCATTCGTCTCTCTTGCAACAAAACCTTTGTCTATCATCACAAGAGCAATGAAACCATATGTACATTGCAAGAGAAACAACCGTGAAGATAGTGGAATCTCATCTCTCTTACGATGACCTTTGGCTATTGTCGCAAGAGAGACGATTCAATGATGACCGTTACACTATTTTAAAATGTCAACATTGACCGTTAAACTGTTTGAAAAAGTCAACATTGAATTGATCAATGTTCTTCACTCTTGCGACGAAAAAAATATCTATAAATATTTTGCAAATTAAAGATGTTGCGACAATCTAATTGCTATAACAATGACGGTTCAAAACTTCAGAAATGGTATTTTTCTGCAGAAGAATGTCGCAGAATATTATAGGTGGGAAAAAAAGTAAAGTGGGTGAAAAGGGTGATGGTAGATGTTATTTCCCTTGCAAAAACTGTTGCACTACATGTCCCGTAAGAATTTTAATAGCAACAACTACAAAACATTGTAGGAAATATGGGCACATTAATGGGGGATCGAATGAATATTGTCCCATGGTAATTAGCTATATATTCATTATCTATTTTTATATTGTCGATTTTATATAAAATTATATATAGATATATATATATATATATATTGTTTGAATATTTGTTATAGTACACGTTAATTTTGCACGATTGTTTGTAATTATAAAGTTAGAGTTTCCCTCTAACTTTCTATAGAATATTGCACCAAGTAGTACTAGTAGAAATGATGTTGTACAAGCTGAGTAATATGATCAAGAAAATGAGGATCTCATGGAAGAAGATGATTGGACAAATCAAGTTAATGATCCCATGGAAGAATATGATGGGACAAATCAAATGATCCAAGTTTTTGTTTTCTCATCCGGATGAGGATGGGGATAGTGATGGTATTTATAATGAACCTCTATTAGAAAAGGCAAATAAATGAATTTATGAAGGCTCAAGAGAAAATCGTATCTCTGCTACATTGTTGCTAGTGAACTTAAAGGTTATGAATAATTTTTCGAACACTTGTATGACACAGATCCTAAGGTATGTAATATGTCTCATCTCATATACATAAATGTTGAATTTTTTCTATTTGTTTTTAGTGTTAATTAATGTGTAAAATAAGAATGGAATTTTTACAATTAATATTCTTTACATTAACTAGTTATTTGTTATGTTGTATATTTTTAGGTGAATTTTTGTTACCATCATCAAATATTTTACCTCTCACATATCGAGATTTGCATGCCATTATTAAAGAAATTGGAATGGATTATCAAACTATAGATGCATGTGTTAATGATCATATTATATATTATGGACAACATGCTTCGAAAACAGAATGTCCGCAATTTCTTATCAGTAGATATCGAACCGATCAAGTAACAAAAAAGGTGCCTCGAAAGGTTCTTCATCATATTCCCATAATTCCACGTTTGTAGTGATTGTTGATGTGTGAAATAATAGCACAATTTATGGATTACCATGCATGTAAAAAAAGTGGAGATGGTGTTCTTCGAATGCATTCTGATGTTTATGCATTTAGGGAAATTGAGGAAAAATGAGAATATTTCAAAGATGAACCTTGTAATGTTAGGCTTTCATTGGTAGCTGACGGTGTTAATCCATTCAAATATCTTAGGTCTATTTACTCAGTGTGGCCTATTTTTGTTATCAACAATAACATTCCTCCTTGGATGTCAATAAAGAGGGAGAACATAAAGTTTACAATGATTGTTCTATGTATTTGTTTACATTAATTTTTTGAATGTAACATTTTCATTTGTTTCTTTTTTTTCATAATATCTTTTGTTTATTTAAATTTACTTATATATACATATCATGGTTATATTAATTATGTGTAATTTAAAACAATTAGGTAAGTACCAAGTTAAATATATGAATGTATATATTGAGCCTCTTATCGACAAGATACTAAATTTATGGGTTGACATCACTATGTATGACATATGTAAACCAATCAGGGAGAAGAAATTTAAATTTTGTGGAATACTTTTATGGAAAATTCATGATGCCCTGGGACTAACACATTTTTGTGGTATGTAGAATTCTTATATTTCTCTTTAATACTATATAATTTTTTAAAGATATCATGCTGCATGTTTAGTTTTTAATAATTTCATCGTATAATTGACATCAATCCATCTATTGCAGGTCTTCAAACAAAGGATAAATTTTTATGTATAGATTGTGGTCCTAAGATGAAGTATCGTCATTCAAAAAGTTTAGGAAAGGTGGTGTTTGATGAGTATAGGCACCTCCTCCCTAAGAACCATAGGTATCGTACTACTGAAAAACATATTTTCAATGGGAAAGAAGAGATTGGTTTAAAACCATGAATAATAACACCTCACCTATGGAAGTTGGAATATAATAGAAATCCCCAATTTATTTACGTATCGTATAATATGTAATGTTTTGAATTTTTATTTTAATCATTGAATTTATTTTACCGTATTTGATAATTATTGTTGTGATTTGTTTTATGCTTCATGAAGGACTCCATCATGAAGGTATTAATAATGGGATTCCACAAGGAATGAAATGTTATCCCACTCAATTCATGAGGTTTCCCTACTATGACGAGATAAAAATAGCTCATTTGTTTGATACAATATAATTTTTCGTTTTTCGTGTATATGATCATACTCATTAATATAACTTTTTGTTTTTCATGTATATAATTAATACATATAATTTTTCATTTTTTGTGTATATGATCATACTCATTAATATATTAATATATGTTATTTCATAAATTATTAATATTTACCATGGACGTTATAATTAATATTTAATATTGGTGAATTATGATTTTTTGATTCAGTGGCTCAAGATTGGGATGCACTGCATTTATACATTGCAAACAATCTTGACTGGATGAATGTATGGATTGAAAGATGTAAAAAACATAATGGCGGTAGTTTATCATGGCAACGAATGTCTGAAATGGTTATAGAAGCTCATCGTAACAAAGATTCCAATGTTACGCGAAGGGAAATTGATTTAGCATATGATTTGAAATATGGACAGGCAAGAAAATTCACCCATTTTATTCATTTATTTTATATTATATTAATGTGACTACATGTGTACTATCTTTTTCAGATACTTTCCAAGTTATATAAATTGTATGTTAATTTATTAATTGATAATGCATCTTTTACATATCTGGCATATTGCAGTTGAAACACCACAAGGCTATGTGGTGCAATGGTCGTAAATTTTGCATCAAACAGTTGGATGAAACTAGGAAACAATTTGATAGTGGGATAACTGCAGTATTCCAAGTCACTAGTGTTTCCTCTAGGAGTGACAAACATCCCCGAGAATCTAAAAATAAATACTATGTGTATTTGAATGATATACTTGAGTGTGACTTTAGTTCCTTCAAATTAGTTATGTTCGACGTTAAATGGTATAGGTTAAAAATGCATGAACGCGATGAGGAAAGAAGTGTTATTCAACATTCCAATGGATTTTCAATGATTAAAACAATGATGTTTGAAAGAGGACATGATCGATATGTTTTTCCAATCCAATGTGAACAGGTCTTTTACTCAAATGTTCCAGGTGAGAGAGATTGGTGATTTGTTGTTAGATATGATCCAAGAGGAAGGCCATTTAATTATACTCATTTATAAGAAGAATATGATATTGAAGAAGAATATGATTCACTAGATAAGAAAGAGTCGAAAGATCATGCAAGGTCAACAGATGAAGAAGATCATGATCCAGGTGTAGGAGACAATGCAGTTCTTGATGATGATGTTGATGAAAATATGATTGAAAATGACATTGATGATGAAGATGATATCGTCAATCCTTTTGAAACAGCTTCTAAACCAGATGATGATACAAATGTCGAGTTCAATGAAGAAGAAGATACATAATACATATTATTATACAGATTGTTTTGCAGTTTCTATGCATGAATCTTACTAGGTTGCTTTCTATTATTTTCTATTTTATAGATTGGGTATTGGGGAATTGAGAATTATGTGAGGGGGATGGGAGGGGCCATATGAGATTCCACCTTTACATTATTTGACTTGTTGAGTAGAGGATAAATTATTCTTGAACCCAAGAGAAGCTCATTCATTTTTATACCATCATGATCGTAGATGTCATCATTTTTGTCATAGTATTGCATCAACGAAGTTTCGATGAACATGTTTGTCATTTCTATAGAATCTTCATTGAAAATGTTTGAAAACATGGGACTTTGGCCCATGATTTATGTGGAAAGAGTAACATTCATTTCCAAACTCAAGTATGAATCACACACCCCCTCTATATATTTGATCTCGGCCTCGCTTCCTTTGAACTTTTTGTTGTAATGCAAAATCCCTCTTTTTTCGTTCATTGTTTAGTCAACACCATAAAAATATGTCCTTGCAGTACTATATGCGGGAACATGTGTACTATCGAATGAATTTTAAAAGGAACAACAAAAAGACATTATACTAGGACTAGACATGGGCAACGATGACCTGTGAATGGGGCCAACGTTGAAATTTTTTCAAACTATTTATGTATGCACTGAAATTTGACATGGATAGACTATTTGCATGCCTTAACGATATGGGAGGGTTTCTGGACTCAAATTTGAATCACACACCCACTTTTTTACATCATCGTGTAAACCATAAACCCTATTTTTCTTTCAAATTACACAAATAGCTTGACACAAGTTTTAAGTTTGCATCAGCCTTTCTTCATTTTTCTTTCAGGTTTTGCATTGTATATACAATGTATGTGTTTCATAGTTGTGATGAAAAATCCCTTTTTTCCATTCATTGTTTAATAAACAACATAAAAATATGTCCTTGCAGTACTAGATGCGGGAACATGTGTACTGGAGAATGAATTTTAAAAGGAACAATGAAAAGACAATGTACTAGGACTAGACATGGGAAACAGTGACATGTGAATGGGGCCAACGTTGCAATTTTTTCAAATTGTTTCTGTATGCACTGAAATTTGACATGGATAGACTATTTGCATGCCTTAATGATATGGGAGGGTTTCTAGACTCAAATTTGACTCACACGCCTACTTATTTCCATAATCAATTCATCATCATGTAAAATATAAACCATATTTTTCTTTAAAAGTACACAAATATCTTGACACAAGTTTTAAGTTTCCATCATCCTTTCTTCATTTTTCTTCCAGGTTCTCCATTGTATAGACAATGTATGTGTGTCATAGTTGTGATGAAAAATCCCTCTTTTTCATTCATTGTTTAATCAACACCATAAAAATATGCCATTGCAGTACTAGATGTTGGAACGTGTGAGTCCAACAAATTTTAAAAGAAACAATGAAAAGACAGTCTAGTAGGAATAGACATGGGCAACAGTGACCTGTGAATGGGGCCAACGTTGATTTTTTTTCAAATTTTTTCTGTATGCACTGAAATTTGACATGGATAGACTATTATCATGCCTTAACGATATGGGAAGGTTTCTGGACTCAAATTTGACTCACACACCCACTTGTTTCCATCATCAATTCATCATCTGTAAACCATAAACCATATTTTTCTTTCAAAGTACACAAATAGGTTGACACAAGTTTTAAGTTTGCATCATCCTTTCTTCATTTTTCTTTCAGGTTCTCCATTGTAGATACAATGTACGTGTGTCATAGTTGTGATGAAAAATCCTCCTTTTTCATTCATTGTTTAATCAACACCATAAAAATATGTCCTTGCAGTACTAGATGTGGGAACATGTGTACTGTCATATGAATTTTAAAAGGAACAAAGAAAAGACATCGTACTAGGACTAGACATGGAAAACAATGACCTATGAATGGGGCCAACATTGAAATTTTTTCAAATTGTTTCTGTATGCACTAAAATTTGACATGGATAGACTATTCACATGACTTAATGATATGGGAGGGTTTCTCGACTCAAATTTGACTCACACACCCACTTGTTTCCATAATCAGTTCATCATCATGTAAACCATAAACCCTATTTTTCCTTCAAAGTACACACATATTTTGACACAAGTTTTAATTTTCCATCAGCCTTTCTTCATTTTTATTTCAGATTCTGCATTGTATATACAATGTATGTGTGTCATAGTTGTGATGTAAAATCACTATTCTTTCATTCATTGTTTAATAAACACCATAAAAATATGTCATTGTAGTACTATATGCAGGAATGTGTGTATTGTCAAATGAATTTTAAAAGGAACAACGAAAATACATTGTACTGGGACTAGACATGGGCAAGAGTGACCTGTGAATGGGGCCAATATTGAATTTTTTTCAAAATGTTTCTGTATGCATTGTAATTTGACATGGGTAGACTATTAACATGCCTTAACAATATGGGAGGGTTTTTGGACTCAAATTTGACTCACACACCCACTTGTTTCCATCATCAATTCGTCATCATGTAAACCACAAACCCTATTTTTATTTCAAAGTACACAAATAGCTTGAAATAATTTTTAAGTTTACATCAACATTTCTTAATTTTTCTTTCACATTCTGCATTGTATATACAATGTATGTGAGTCATAGTTGTGATGAAAAATCCCTCTTTTTTGTTCATTGTTTAATAAACACCATAAAAATATGTCCTTGCAGTACTAGATGGGGGAACGTGTGTACTGTCGAACTAATTTTAAAAGGAACAAAAAAAGGCATTCTACTAGGACTAGACATGGGCAATAATGACCTATGAATGGGGCCAACGTTGAAATTTTTCAAACTGTTTCTGTATGCACTGAAATTTGTCATGGATAGACTATTTGCATGCCTTAATGATATGGGAGGGTTTCTAGACTCAAATTTGACTCACACACCCACTCTTTTCCATAATCAATTCATCATCATGTAAACCATAAACCCTATTTTTATTTTAAAGTACACAAATAGTACACAAATAGCTTGACACAATTTTTAATTTTGCATCATCCTTTCTTCATTTTTCTTTCAGGTTCTACATTGTATAGACAATGTATGTGTGTCATAGTTGTGATGAAAAATCCCTCTTTTTTCATTCATTGTTTAATCAACACCATAAAAATATGTTCTTACAGTACTAGATGTGGGAACGAGTGTACTGTTGAACACATTTTAAAAGGAAAAATGAAAAGACATTGTACTAGGACTAGACATGGGAAACAATGACCTATGAATGGGGCCAACATTGAAATTTGTTCAAATTGTTTCTGTATGAACTGAAATTTGACATGGATGGACTATTCACATGCCTTAACGATATGGGAGGGTTTCTGGACTCAAATTTGACTCACACACCCACTTGTTTCCATCATCAATTAATCATCATATAAACCATATCTATTTTTATTTCAATGTACAGAAATAGATTGACACAAGTTTTAAGTTTGCATAAGCCTTTCTTCATTTTCCTTTCAGGTTCTCCATTGTATATACAATGTATGTGTGTCATAGTTGTGATGAAAAATCCCTCTTTTTCATTCATTGTTTAATCAACACCATAAAAATATGTCCTTGCAGTACTAGATGTGGGAACATGTGTATTGTCAAATGAATTTTAAAAGGAACAATGAAAAGATAGTGTACTAGGACTAGACATGGGCAACAGTGACTTGTGAATGGGGCGAATGTTGAACTTTTTTCAATTTTTTTCTGTATGCACTGAAATTTGACATGGATAGACTATTATCATGACTTAATGATATGGGAAGGTTTATGGACTCAAATTTGACTCACACACCCACTTGTTTCCATCATCAATTCATCACCATGTAAACCATAAACCATATTTTTCTTTCAAAGTACAAAAATAGGTTGACACAAGTTTTAAGTTTGCATCATCCTTTCTTCATTTTTCTTTCAGGTTCTCCATTGTAGATATAATGTATGTGTGTCATAGTTGTGATGAAAAATCCCTCCTTTTCCATTCATTGTTTAATCAACACCATAAAAATAAGTCCTTGTAGTACTAGATGTGGGAACGTGTGTACTGTCAAATGAATTTTAAAAGGAACAAAGAAAAGACATCGTACTAGGACTAGACATGGAAAACAATGACCTATGAATGGGGCCAACATTGAAATTTTTTAAAACTGTTTATGTTTTCACTGAAATTTGACATGGATAGACTATTCGCATGCAAGAAAGTTCTATCTTATCTCAATAATGCCCATTGATTATTGAGAATCGTTTCCACCTAGCTAATTAACAACCTGGAGGAATGAATCCACTCTTTGCTTGAAATATCAAATTCTTTATTTCACATAGAAGGAAACTTCAATGATATCCACATATTCTAGAATTGGTTCATCATTGCCTACTCGAATATTCCCTTCTTCTCAATCTTAGGCTCTACTTTCCATTATCAAACTGCAAATAACTCCATTTGCAAAGGGTACTCTTCAAGTGCTTATGTGATTATATAGTGGACTCTAACACTAGATCACAACTCCTCTTCCCTTTCCACAAAAACTACACTTCCTAAGAAGTGGTTCCCCAGATCTAGACTATGACCAAAAAGATATTTTCCTCATTCAATTTGGTATATTGGATTTATCTTTGACTCTAGATAAAAAACAATGTCTTTGTCTCCCTACATAGAATTTATATTTCCTTTCTTTGTATGGAAGCTCAATTCCTTATTATATCCGTTATAAAATGGGTAATATCTCTTTAACACCAATCTTTAATGTTAAACCACTTTATTATCATTTTCTCCTATATTTTTACCCATCGACCCTTAGGAAGGATAATTGATAGGCCAAGAATAATTAGTTATACATAATGTAATTTCTTACCTTCGTGGAGTCATCAATAGGGTTTTTATAATGTCTATCAATGTAGTTTCCCCCCTCATCTAGAAGGATAATCAATAAATAAGGTTCAATTAGAAGAGAATGTAACTGCAAGGACCCGAGTGGAGTCATCGTGGCATTTTCATGCCTACAAGATTTGTGGGGTTTTAGTGTTCCCAATGAAAGGATATGTTGTTGTTGACATGGAATGGGACAACACATGTACCTTCTTAATTTTCTTCCATCGCTTGATGTGGGCCTGGTCATTCCTAGCCTTGAATTGAAATTTACCCCTAGTCTTAGGCATCACCCTTCATGACACTTGTCACCAAATGATTAGATCACAAGGTTGGAGGAATATGGGAATTGGGATGAGGATTTATAATCCTACAGTAGCAAGAGCCATTAATTAAAATTTGACTAGATTGAAAGGTGTGTGCAATTGAAAATATTAGCAACCCAAAACTAAAAGAAATCAATACACAGAATGCTAATGAGAGGTGATCTGGTGGTGTGTAAGAAGAGGCCTAACACCTTCAAAATGATCACTTTCCTCCAACTATCCACATATATGTATAATTATAAATCCTCACTCATCCTTGAGTCCAATGACCCCATGATTCTAGTGTGGCCATGCATGATGTGGAAGTTTACACATTTCAAATTCCTCCAAGTGTCCAATCCCACTTCTCTATGACTCCTATCGAGATTTCAATGAATTGCAAGGTATAATGAATATGGGTTATGTAAGGGACTTAAGACCCACATGGATGTGAGTCATATGATTTGTCTATATAAGACAATAGTCACAATCATGTGGTTTGACAACCCAAATGTAGGCCCTAATGTGCATGTTGTCAATCGAGTGGAGTTACGCAAGAAAGAGTCGTCTCTCAAGACAGTTCTATAATTTAATGATCATCGTCTCTGGTGATTTTTGTTGATCCTTTTAGAGGGAAATCCTTTGGTGAATGGATATTGCAATTGAATCCCTTCCATCAAAGCATCAATTATGCCAATGTCATCCTTGATAGATCTGCAAGGGCTTGAATTACATGCCCTAACCTTAAGAAAAAATATGCACCAGCTAATGTTGGAAAGGTTATTGTGGACCAAATCCGAAGCTTTATGTAATACCCTTAGGCTGAACCCCAAATTGTAAATGTAAATGTAAAAATGCTTATAAGCTGGTGAGTTGTTTGATATCATTTTTGTATGAACCTTCCATGGTATAGTGCGCACATGTACTGCGCACTAAAATGATGAAGTGTGCACATTCCAGTATATCGTGCACAACAAACTTAAGTACGCATGATTTTGAGGCTAGGGAGCCTTTGTGTATATGTTGTGTTTTATAGGCTAGTGAGCCAATTATTATAAGCTAGGAGGCTTATGTTTTGAATTAGGCCAGAGAGCCTAGATGCTAAAGGCCAATGAGCCTATTTTTGTATATGTCTCATCATTAATATAATACATTGTTGTGTGTAGACTGACCACAATAAAAGAGTATGGGGTACTAAACTCCACTAGTTAGGGAAAGGGGAGGATAAAAGTTAAGGATAAGGGGTTAAGCTAGGGAGATTAAGCCAAAAAGAAATATTATATTAATATTCCTTAAAGTATAAAGTATGGATAATTATTTTATCCTAAGTTCTAAGGATGGGAGCAGGTGGACCAAAGTAGCTCTCAACATGACAAGTGTCAAGTTGGGAACATGCATACATATATCTTGGACTTATTTCATTTTTTGGGAGGGATTCATACATTCAATCATTACAACATCATGCACTCACTCATTAAATTTTCCTATGTACCTTCCTGTACCTGTTTCCATACCTATACATGTACCCATACCCATACATGTACCTGTACCTAGTTAGCTTGGGAGTTGGACTGAAGAGGCAGCTTGTCAGGACCGTGGGATACTAAAGAGGCGGTTTTTCAGGCCCATGTGATACTGAAGAGGCAGTTTGTTAGGTCTGTGAGCAATTTCTCTCTAGGTGAGAGAATGTTTTGGGATGGATTTCCCGAAGGTGCTAAACTGCATCTATGGGGCTTTGATACTTCATGTTCAGCCTATTGTTGAAGCTATGGAAGGGAAGTGAGGCAGCCGAGGGACTATTGAGAAGATAAGGGACACACTTTCTAGGGTGGGATAGGCATGTGGGGAATGAGGAACTGTAGGCTTTTAGTTTGAGTTGGAACCTGTGATGGAATCTTTCCTATTGTTTGAGATACATCATCCTGGTTAGGAATCCCTTTACCCGGGTGGATTTTAGTCCCATCTCGGGGGTGACCCACTGTCGAGAGTGATGAGTAGTGTTGTCTAAGGCTGGGAGGTTCATGGAAGGTCTACATGCAATTGGTGATATTCTTACCAAGATAAGTGTCAATTGTGTGTTAAATAACAAGCTGCATTATTATTTATGCGTTTATTTTTATGGGTTTTTCTTGTGTGTGGTTTATACTTGTCTTTATATTTATGGGTATTTTTTGTCTATGATACATGTATATGTTACTATTATTTCCATATGAATTTGTTCATTTATAGAATGTATTTTTTTGTTTTAAGTTTTATATATAAAGTTACGCAATATTTTATGTGTGTATATATGTAATAATTTGCATACAATTCGAAAACTTTATGTGGCATAGCCCAGTTGGATGTTAGGGATGTCGCAATATGGTATCAGAGCATGAAATCTTTTTGATAGCATGACCCGACCTAGGTGGTCGGGTATGTTACAATATGGTATCAGAGCTCTAGTTTTCAACACTGAGCCTGAATGAGCCAAGAAAGTTGAATTGAAGCGAAATTTCATAGAGGATTGACTTTGAAGTGGCCAAATTTTAAGTTACAGAGCATCCATGGTAAAAATTAGAAGTAATTTTGTGGAATTGGGAAAAATCCCCAATTTATGTTGTTAAATTCATGGGAAAATTGAGAAATTTGGCCAAGTAGTGAGATATTCTCAATTTAAATTATGTTCTAGCAAATCCAGACCTAGAACCGGTCGAATTTGAAGTTAGAGGGAATCCATGACAGATGGAGTTATATTAGTTGATTAAAATTCTCAATTTGTGAATTGAGTTTGGGAAACGTTTGTTCCAAGAATGTCAACCAACAACAATTTGTTGTTGCAGATGTTGAATTGGTGTTATCGGGGTGAAATTGAACAAATTTCATAGTTGCAGAATGTATATGGTGAAAATTGGGAAAAACTTAGGCAAAATCCCCAATTTCTGCAGTGGAATTCAAGAGGAATTGATGCTCATAAAAATGAATGTGCGCAGGTGTGCACACTAAAAATGCATGATGCACAGTGAAAAGATTGTGATGTGTGGAAAATAAGGGTGCATGGCTACACACGCTAAAATTTGGCGCTGTGCAGTGCAGAGTGGTAATGCACGGAAAATATTGGCGTGCGGGTGTGCGCACTTAAATTTGGCATTAGGCGGTGTAGAGTGGTAATGCACATAAAATATTGGTGCACGGGTGTGCGCACTTAAATTTGGCGTTGTGCGGTTCAGAGTGGTAATGCGCAGAAAATATTGGTGTGTGGGTGTGCGCACTTAAATTTGGCATTGTGCATTGAAAATTTTTGTTGCACGGAAAATATGGGTGTGCGAGTGTGCACACTTAAATTTGGCATTGTGCGGTAAAGAGTGGTAATGCATAGAAAATATTGGTGCATGGGTGTGAGCACTTAAATTTGGCACTGCGCAGTGCAGAGTGGTAATGCGCAGAAAAAATTTTGGCGCATAGGTGTGTGCACTTAAATTTGGTGTTGTGCAGTGCAAAGTGGTAATGCGTGGAAAATATTGGCCCACGGGTCTGCACACTTAAATTTGGCACTGCACGGTGCAAAGTGGTAATGCACAAAAAATATTGGCACATGGGTCTATGCACTTAAATTTGGCGTTGCGCGATACAAAGTGGTAATGCATGAAAAATAACGATGCATGGATGTACGAACTAAATTTAGCATTGCACGGTGCGGATTGAGTATCGCATGCGTAATACTGGCACGCATGATGTGTGCACGCATAATAATGGCGCGCATGGTATGTGCAGTATTGAAAAAGTGTAGAGGAATTTTGTTGGTGCGCGCAATGTGGGTATATGTTGTCATGCGGCAATTTAATTAATGGTGTGTGTGGAGTACTGGTGCGTAGTGGGGGCATACTAAACTTTGACATGGTGTGGTACGTAGAGTGCAATGCACACCGAATATTAACATGCAAAAAAAAAATTGTGTGCAATGGGTATTAGTGCATGAACCAAAATTGGGCGCGGTAGATATTAGCGCGCGACACAGAAGTAGTGTGCACCAGTTATTGGTGCGGCAAAGAAGTGATCCAGATTGGTTATAGGTGCGTGGAGCATGAACTAACTTATGGTGTTGTTGTGCATGCTAAATATGGGTGTACACATTCAAATTTATGCACGTGAAGTCATTTGGATGGTGTACAATAGCAGAGAACCAGTGAATTTCTGTAACATTTTATACTATTTGAAGGTCATCTTTTTGCAGCACGTTTTTGAGGCCCTAAACAACATTTTTAGCTACTCAAAAAACCTGAGAGAAGAGTGTACCAAAGTAACAAGGTACACTCTATCTTTTCATCTCAAATGAAATAGCCCAGAGAGAGCTTTCCAATGGTGTAAATTGTTCGTCAAACGGAGCTTTTATGAGGAATTTACAGGACAAACAATGGAGGGTAAATTTTAAGACCCGACTAACTTCGAAGGGCCATAACTTTATGCTCCGGAATCAAATTGAGGCGCAGGAGTATTCTATCAAAATATATTGAACCATAGAAGGCATTTCTAGAGCTGAATTAAAATTATGGGCATGTTAAAAATGTTTAAGATGGAAAAGAAGGTACCTGTAGCATTCCAGACCAAAAACACTAATTGGCCTAGAACTTCAACAGGCTGTAACTAGCAGCCTAGAACCCAGAAAGAGGTGAAACTTGGACAGACTGTCCAAAATATGTATATGAAGAAAAAAAATTGAGCTCTTACGAAAAATCCAATGGAGTAGGTGCATAAATTCATAATTATCGCACATATTTGCATCAGGATGAAGTGTGAACAAAGAAATTAATGGACAATTTTCAAATGACCATAACTTTTTGCTCAAGACTCAGAATTGAGCAAGGGAGCAGTCATTAGAAAGGAGTCTAATGACTGCTCCCTTGCTCAATTGGATAGAGGAGTCTAATTATCCACCAATAAAATCGATTTGGGTAGTTAATTTTCACAAGATATCAGAAGAAGTAATTATGATGCATTATTGGAACAAAAATTGTACATAATTTCATAATTTTGTTAAATTGTTTTTCCTAACAAATTTTGTTGGCTGCACATTTTGGTAGAGTTTAAAATTTGTAGTTTTTAAGAGGTGAGAAGGTTTTGAATTTAGTTATATATAAGTAGAGGTACTCAGGAAAAGAGTGTTATGACAAAAAAAAACCTTTCATAATATTATCAAAATCCAAGACTACAAAATGTTAAGGTATGAATCTGGGTGCAACCATAAAGTCTTGGGAAGCCACTACAGGAAGTCCACTCATGTCAGTCAAGTACTAAATGGAATATGGGAAAAGGAATAGATCATATAGTGAATGAATTAGTGAAATTACATTCACTCCTAAAGAAACCAATATACATATTAAGCAATACATTGGAGTCGGATCTATTATAAAAATGAATTGACTATCATAATGGTAGTAATCAGATAATGAAAGAGGCTTAATTCATATATGGATAAAGAGTGCATCATATCCAGGGATTAGCTATGTAATTATCAATTAAGTCTTCCCTTATGGTTATCAGAGTGTGTAGTGGAAGCATGGTATGAATGACATGACTTCAAGGGTAAATAAATTAAGGTGCACTTAAGTAAGGAGTGTCAGTTGAGGCATAGGTGCATCGTTATGGCATGATGTAAGGGGATTATGCAAGGCAGGTTGAAATCGGATTGGTCAAGATAGGAGAAAGTAATAGTCATCAATAAAATACAAGTGTTGGTATGATCAGATAAGGAAGGGATAAATCAAGTGACTTAAGAAGGAATTTGGTATTAACTATCGAAGGTTACTCAAAAAACATGACTGGAATTATAATTGGGTCATGTAGGAGTTGGATCAGAGGAATCCAAATAATAGTGGAATGTTGAAAATTAATATAATCATAATATGTAGTTGCAAGTCCATGAACATCCTAGGATAATGGAAGAATAAATCATGAGGTAAATATCAAGCTAATGGGATAGCAGGAAAACACTCCAAGAGGGAAAGAAAGAATAGTAGAGGATTTTTGATGCATTCCAATGGTATTGAAGATATTTCCACAATAGCATGGAGATGTCAAAGCCAAGAAAGACTTAAAAGTGAAACGAATCTCTATAGAGAGTTAGTAAGGATCCATGAAGAAGAAAATGGTTCTATACATGGTTTTGAATGCAAAAGAGATGGTGCCTGAGAAGAATCCATCTCAAGTGGCATAGAGACATGAGTGACATTTCCAGAGGTAGAAGTATCACTTGAAATTATGATGGTAAATTAAAACCATTATTAAGTACTTTTAATTAACTATATGCAGCTAGAGAAGGAGGAATATATTAATCCTTATAGTATGTTAAGGGATTGGTTATGCAAGCCAAGTTTGAGGCTAGTTGGCAAGGTGAATAGAAGAGTGCAAGAAAACTCAAATAATAAAGTATTAATTCAAGAAAGAGCTGAAGTAGTTCAGTATGAAAAGTAAAGGGATGTTGAAGATCTAAAGTCTATAAGACAACATGATTGAGATTATAATTCATCCAAGTATGAGTTGGGATATGGATCCAGGAAATAAATAAAAGATTAAGGTTAATATCAATTTAGTATTTGGTTGGAAAAGAAAAGGCAACCAAGAGTGATTTGGCTAGAAAGTGCTCAAGTCATAAATAATCATGCACAATGGTTACTGTGAAGAGCACATGAAGATTCAGGAATCCAGAAGGATTGAAGACTTTTGGGATAAACAAGGAAAAGTGATACAGAGATAAACAAGTTGTTACAATTACTATAGTAGCAAGTATGTTATGGCTTGTTGGGACAGCCATAAAGTGAGAATGCTTGCATGTTTGCAAGTGTTTCTAATAATGTTGTTTCATATGGAAGGAAGCAACAAAAAGTTGAAATGTTGATTATAGGACTAATAAAGAGGCATGAAATCTTCTACTGTCATCAACTAATCAGGTAGCTTTAGATTCGTTTAATGGAATCTATGAAGGTAAGTATATCTCTTTTGAAATTATGTTGCATAATTTCCAAAGGGAAATTTAGGTAAGAATTTCCCCAAATTGAATTTTTCTAATATGCAGTATGGTATTTTTTAAGTGATATAACATGAATAAGTTACCACTAGGTGTGGTAAAGGCTAGAGGCCTATTATAGTTATCAAATATTTTAGTTTTTGAATGCACACACTGACATAGTAGAATGTCATGTCAATTTGATATGAGGTAATAACCAAAGAAATAAAAGATGATAACTTGTTATAGGAATGATGCCAAGAAATCTAGTCATGTATGAGACCAGGACATGATTGGATATGGCAAGGTATGGATATAGAAAGGTTATGTACCACACAAATACCCAATGAGATTCCTACCTTTAAGTAAAGCTTGGATTGCAACCCTTTTGCTAACACTAATGAAGACCATAGAATTGTACTCTTGGTGTAGTGTTCGGGTCGAAAAGGAAGGCATCCAAGTAATTGAGAAGATAATGGGAAGTGTGTGGAGAATGTGGAAAGACATTGGCCAGATTTCCAATTTATGAATGGTGAGATACATGACTTAGATAAATATCATTCTAAAAATAAATGCAAAGGTGAATTGAATAAATAGGCATTGAGAGTTGCACTCATGTCTAGTAAGTGGTAGAGTTGCACTCTTACATGATAGAATTGTATACTTAAATGCAATTGTTGTATGCATTTTGTGAGTGCATGTATATATGATTTTGAATGGAAATAATTATACTAACAAAAGAAATGTTGCTAACTCGTGGAGATGAGAACATTTCAGGAACTGTTAGACATTGCAATAGGAAAGTTGCAAGTCAAGTAGTCACAAGAATAGTGACTATAGAAAAAAATTTGTTCAGAAAATTGAAATAATGAACTTATTGTTATCAATTGTGAACAAGCATAGGCATAGAATGATGAGTAATTCTATCTAATAAATTGTTTGGTAATTTTGATTGGATTGCTAGGTGTAGGAAATTCTAAGATCATTGCATAAGGTTTGTGTACATATTGCAATTAAAACGTGATGTACATGAAATATTGACAATCTATTGGTTGTATGCAAGATAGAATCATTGCAGGAAAAATGGTATTCAACATGGTTCTTGCTGAAATCTAGATGGAAGACTACATTCTATTATCGCAACAACAATAAAAAAAATTATGAAATAGAATTTCATATTTTGGGAAAAGTTGAATTCCTTATGAAATTAATTTGATTTCTAAAATGGAATTTTTATAATGTTCTCTCATTATAACTGCATGTGTGTGATGTAGATGGGATAATCTTGATTAAAGTTGGAATGCTGGGAAAGAAAAATTATTGTTGAGGACACTAAAGCCCTATAATTGTAGAACCTTGGTGGGGTTATGGTAATGGGTTAGCACTCTCCTTGTGATTGAAATCCTTGGCAAGATGGATCGTTGAAGGACTACATAGTAGTGAAGGGATGCTTGAGCCTGGAAGGGTGAGTGCAACAAGGATGAGGCAACCCAAGGATGTTCATTTGATGGTAGCTTCCATAAGGAGGGTGTGTCAAATGGAATAGTGAATTGAATTATTCCTGGAAGAATATCTATGGAATAGAGCAATTGACTTTTAGTTATAGTATGAATACAAGAATTGGTGCTGGAAAGTAGAGCACCAGATGGATAACAAGCTTCCAATAGCTAAAGCTTGGATATTTTTAAAGAATTTGAATGGTACATGGTATATAATGCACTAAGGACAATGCATAAATAAGGGGAGGGGATTGTAATACACCTAGGCTGAACCCCAAAATGTAAATGTAAATGTAAAAATTCTTATAAGCTGGTGATTTGTTTGATATAATTTTTGTATGAACCTTCCATGGTATAGTGCACACATGTACTACGCACTAAAGTGATGAAGTGTGCACATTCCAGGATACTGCACGCAACAAACTTAAGTGCGCACAATTTTGAGGCCAGGGAGCCTTTGTGTATATGTTGTGTTTTATAGGATGGTGAGCCAGTTATTATAAGCTAGGAGGCTTATGTTTTGAATTAGGCCAGAGAACCTAGATGCTAAAGGCTAGTGATCCTATTTTTGTATATGTCTCATCATTAATATAATACATCGTTGTGTGTAGACCGACCACGATAAAAGAGTATGGGGGACTAAACTCCACTAGTTAGGGAAAGGGGGGGATAAAATTTAAGGATAAGGGGATAATCTAGGGAGCTTAAGTTAAAAAGGAATATCATATTAATATTCCTTAAAGTATAAAGTATGGATAACTATTTTATCCTAAGTTCTAAGGATGGAGACAAGTGGACCAAAGTAGCTCTCAACATGACAAGTGTCAAGTTGGGAACATGCATACATATAACTTGGACTTAGTTCATTTTTGGGGATGGATTCATCCATTCATTCATTCCATCATCATTAACTCACTCATTCACCTGTCCTCTATACCTTCATGTACTTGTTTCCATACCCGTACATGTACTAGTACCCATACCTGTACCTGTACCTGGTTAGCTTGGGAGATGGACTAAAGAGGTGGGTTGTTAGGCCCATGGGATACAAAAGAGGTGGGTTGTCAGGCCCGTGGGATACTGAAGAGGTGGGTTGTCAAGCCCGTGGGATACTGAAGAGGCGGGTGGTGAGTCCCATGAGAAATTTCTCTCTAGGTGAGAGAATTGTTGGGGATAGATTTCTCAAAGGTGCTAAACTACAGCTACAGGGCTCTGAGACTTCCTGTCTGGCATGTTGCTGAAGCCCTGGAAGGGAAGTGGGAAAGATGAGGGACTGTTGAGTAGAGAAGGGGCACACTTCCTGGGGTGGGACAGGCATGTGGGGAATGAGGGATTGTAGGTTGTTAGTTTGAGTTGGCACCTGTGATGGGGTCTTTCCTGCTATTTGAGATACATCATCCTAGTTAGGAATCCCTTTACCTAGGTGGAGTTTAGTCCTAGCTCGAGGGTGACCCACTACTGAGAGTGATGAGCAACATGGTCTAAGGATGGGAGGTTTATGGAAGGTTTGCATGCAGTTGGTGATATTCATACCAAGATAAGCGTCAATTGTGTGTTAAATTACATGTTGCATTATTATTTATGTGTTTATTTTTATGCGTTTTTCATGTGTGTGGTTTATACCTGTCTTTATATTTATGGGTATTTCCTGTCTATGCTACATGTATATGTTACTATTATTTCCATATGAATCTGTGCATTTATAGAATGTATCTGTCTGTTTTAATTTTTATATATAAAGTTCCACAAGGATTTTTATGTGTATATGTTTTAATTTTCATACAGTTCGAAAAATTTATGTGGCATAGCCCAATTGGATTTTGGGGATGTCACAATATGGTATTAGAGCACGAAATATTTTTGGTAGCATGACCCGACCTGGGTGGCCAGGTATGTTACACTTTATCTAGATAAAATGTTAAGACAACCAATCATGTGTTTCTCCACAAGAATTTCACTTGTCAAGTACATGGTGTTGTAAATACCTTGTGCTTTAGTGGATAATAGGAAAGACAGTTGTTGGAATAGGCTTGGAACAAATGTTTCAAAAATAGATGAACCCAAAAACACTTGATTCTCATTCCATTAGACATCCTATGGGGTATTATATGGATTATAAGGAATGATACAATATTCAAGGACATTCAACCCTCATCCTCTAATATAGTATATATTTTTGAAGATCCCTTCACTCCACTGGTGGGTCACAAGAAACAAAAATCTTAGTAGATGGTTCCACTGTTATAGCAAGATTTGCCTCACCATTGTTATCTTACACAGAGGGCCTTTTTCCATTTCCCTATGTAGATTTATCAACCCCCTTTTGATAAATCCAAAGCCAAAAATATATATTTTTCCACATATACGCTCCCTAACTGCCTTTCAAGATACGTATATGCTTGTTGATCCACTATAGCTCACATATATCGAGATTTGTGCCAGAAAATACAAAATGAGGTCGGGTTTCCATGTCATGACAGAAGATCTCTGATCTTTGGCCTTCCATATACTAGAAACGTTCTGACTCGACCCTTTAGTTGTATTCTGGAGGCTATAAGAGCACAATTTTGAGCTATGGAAAAGGAGAGAAATCATTTAACTTCGAGAGAAAAGTTACTCTGGAGAAATTACTTCATATTGAGTTTGCATCCCTTTGTCCCTCAAGTCTGAACACAGTGTTTAGCCCCCAAGGTCTTTCCTTATTGTCGAGAGGACCTCATTACCTCTTTGCTATGAGCTTTCCTTTGGTGGAGGATTGAAGTGGTGGAGACCCAGTTGGAAGGAAATTGGTTTCTTGGTTTCGAACCGTGTCGACACGGAAATCTGTAATGTTCATACTTCTGTTGATCAATTATTAATAGAAATACTCCTTTCCCATCCTATCAATATCTTACAAATATATGATCCATGGGCATGTTTGTAATGTTTATTAATGGATTATGCTATCTGATGTGCTAACTCATTTTATATATTGTCACTATATACTTGCATCACTTGTTTGTTGAGAACTTCTTGCAGGTGTAAATATTTGGGTGAAAGTGCTCAACGATGGAGCAACACCAAATGATTGGATCGAGGTAGGCTTCTTCCTCGTATTGCAGATTAGTTTATATAACACATGCTGGAATTGAGTTGATTTCTGTAGTCATACCTATCTATTGTGGTTTACCCTTGGCCATAGAGAGTTTTTCCCTTGTAATAGAAATGGTGACTCCATTGGGGAGAGATATTCCTTCTAAGGGTTGAAGTACCTTTTTCTTCTTACCTTGCTCTTTTTCCTTTGTGTTTATTTTCATATCACTATTATAACCCTAAATTGCACCACACATGCTTACCTGGAATCAGGCCAACTCATATCCCTTCATTGCCAAAACATCTGCTGAACAACCTCCTTGAAAATCCTCTTGGGTCAAGGCCCATGCACCCTAACCCATTACTGCACACGTGTGCATGCTGGCAGGCCCACTACAGCCTGCGTGTACCTAACAAAACACAAAAATAGGAAAGTTTCCGATGAAACAAAAAGCTATGGGTCAGTTAACTGAAACTCCTGGCCATGCATGGCCGAGAGTTCATCCAAAACCCTAGCTCCTTTTAGCATATAAAAAAGGGGTAGGGGTACCATTTGGAGGAGGAAAATTATAGCGAAGAAACTCTACCCATTTGCCGAATCCATTGTCCCAACCCTTTAGCCTTTCCTCAAGCCAAAGGAGAATTAACACAAAGCAGTTGGAGGACAAAAGAAGAGGAGGAGCCCAGGATCAGGATCAAGGAGCGGTGGCCGGTCTCGACTTTGATTGTAAGTTGATTCATTTTTTCAAATAATAAAAGAATACTTTTCCTGTCCCAATGCATGAGTTATCTATGGTTTGTTTAATTTATGCTTAATTTCTAACCCTCAAGTAGAAAATTAGCATGCATGCATAGTTGTTTGTATTGATTGCAGGTTATCTTTGGAAGGAGCAGCGCAAGCAAGTGATCAAAGCGCAATGGAGGATCTACACCAAACATCAGTAACAAGGTTAGTAGTTCCTTTCCATGCATGTATTGTGAAAGAGGGGTTTAAGTTTTGGGTGGTAGGTTATAAAGTCATTTCTTTACGGTCAAAATCTGCATGCAAGTCTAACCATAGTTTGCTAGTCCGTAGGGTATTTTTCCCAACAACAGAGTTGGCGACCGTACTGGGGAAGATACTCTTTAGGGTTTCCGAATTTAGTTGAGGTTTTTGGGTAGTTTAAAAGATTAGATTTTCTGTTTCTTTGTCTGTTTGTTTTCTGTTAGGTCTGAGCTAGCAGGGAGCCTGGTTCTTTATACCAGTTTTTCCTTGATTGTTGCTTGACGGTAATTATTGGGACACACAGAGGTACACGCGGCCTGCAGAAGGCCTACACACGTGTACCTGCACCCTAACCTCTTACAACCCGTGTGTGAACGCTAGTTGTAGATGTTTCAGTAGCGTGTAGGAGTTCATAGAACTTTAAGAGGCAGTCCTCCTCTTCCCTGTCAGAATTATACATTCTCAGGAGGTTCTGGATCCTATCTGAGTCTTGCTGGTTCACAGTCCTGTCTCAGTTTGTCTTTTTGTGTTTTGTTATTCCTTGCAATTATTTTTCTTTTATGTTAGAAGAAGCATCCAAACCTTCAAGAGACCCTGGTGATCAATACCAAAGGCCTCTTCCTGGTCTGGGCTGCCTATTTTTATTGTAGTCTTAGAATTTATACATACACACGGCCTGTACAAGGCCAGACCGCATGTACACGCTGTCTGTTTCAGCCCAGCACGCGTGTTGTTTTAGTGATAGTAGCGTGCTTGACAGGCTGCCTTTTAATCAGGGTGGGGCAGTCATCCCCTCCTTTGATGAGAAGTATTCCTCTCAGGTGTTTGATTCTAGGGGTTGAACAGTCAGTAGGTTAGGTCCTCTTACCTTTAGTCTGCTTTTTCTCAGTTGATAGTTGACAGAAAATACAAAAAGAAAAAATTTTGTTTTATGGTTTTTAGGCAAGCTTAAGAGTCTTTGTTTTCTTTATTGCCATTGTGTGCCTTTACTTTGATTCTTTGTGATCTGTGCTTTAAGCCAGAATTTTTCTTTCTTGTTTTTTTGCTTGTCGGTATTTTCCCTTTGTTGCTTGATTAGCACTTAAATATAAAAAAAAAAAAACTTTTCAGTTTCTTCTTTGTTTGAAGATTGTGTTTCTGCATCAATAGCTAGGGAGAAGTCTTTTTGTTCATAAGTTTTTTGTAGTGAATTTAGAGCATAAGTAGCTTGTAGTCGAGCAAAATTCCTTTATGTTTGTTGCATAAAATCTTAGAAAAATTGAAAAGAAAAATAAATCTTTCTTTGTGAAAAGTTGTTGATTTTTGCATTTAGTAAAAGTCTTTTGTTTCCAGCTTTTTTCATTCGTTTTTTCTTTAGTCTTTACACATCATCAGTTTCACCTTCATACCCCATGACGTAAGAAAACCCATAAAAGCAACACTAATTTAAAATCTATTAGACTTTTTTGTTTGTAGGGTTCACACACTAGTTCAGGACTAGGGCCTTAGATTAGGTTGGAGAGGAAACTCTCCAAGGCCATTCAAAACCAAACATTAGAGTCTGTGATAGGGAGTGTAGAAGTCCAGTTTCGTGGAAGTTATCTGGGACCCCCCTCTAACACAGGGGATAAACATGAGGTCGCATGCAGAAAGGTAGCGGAGATAACCCCTCCAAAGCCAGACCAATCGTAGTGGAGAACACATATCGAGGGCTTGTTTTGGGATTCCGTCGTTTTCATTTTCCACGGGGCTTCGTGGGTCTCGAATCTGTTCAAGGTCCTCAGTTGTCTTCCAGAACATTTTCTCTCGATACCCTTGATAGGTTTCGGGCTTGATACCATACTCATTGTGGTCTACCCGACTTTCGACTGTACCCGCCTAGTGATTGTTCGCGTGCTGGCAAACTAGTTGCCAATATTTTTTAGGGACATACACAGGTGACTGCGGGGGTATACCGTGGTACCTAGGACAGACATCGGGCCATGCTTTGCAAAGTATACCCAGAGGGTGCTTCCGTGTTCGAGTTTCACTTGCACCGGTAAGTTTCTCTAGTGTTGGTTGTTGTAACTGTTCTTCCAACTAGTTTAGAGTTTGCTTGTCTTGTCTCTTAGGGGCTTATTTTTTAGTGAGTGTTACTGTTTGAACATGTAGAATACCTTAGCATGTCTTGGATATTCTCACACAGTGGAGGATCCCGAGCTCTGTCGGTCATGAAGGCTTCTGGGCTTGCCGCCGGTTATACTGGAGCCACCCCCGCCACCATTGAGGCGGAAGCTAGACCAACAAGGGTCTTTTGAAGCAACCGGGTTACAAACCATTCTGCCTGAACAACTCCCGGAGGAATCAGCCAACAATGTTGGCTCGGTTGAAACCCCAACCACTGATACCTGGCCATCGGTTATTGTACCAATCCAATTTTACGAGCGCCTGTCAATGCCTCACACAGCTATGGAAACAAACGTTGTTACTTCCTCTGGGAATTCTTCCATTCCCACCACTGTTGCTACCACAGGAGAAGCATCTCCTAACTTGTCGTCATCGGTCTGAGCCACCATGGTCTCGGCCGCAACTACGTCGTACAGTGGTCCGAGCCCATCTATGGTGGCAGCCACAACTCCCTTCACACCTAGTGCGACAGGCCCTCCGTTTTCATACGATATGTCTAGTTCGGGTACAATTCCTACACTCACTTACTCCACTTTACAGAATTTGGGTCTGGGGGTAGGGAGCCCTAACGCTCCTCTGCAATGTCAACTTGGGGGCATTCCTGTCCCTTTTAATGCTTTTCCTTACGTTGGAGGTCATATCTCTCCTTCGTTCCCTTCGCTTGGTGGTCTGCATCAGCAGTCCGTCGGGCAGCTTGCACACACTAGTTTATTTGGAGTCGGGAGTCAAGGAACACCTGTGCACACTATGCTAGTAGGTTCATCACCATTTGTTTGGAACAGGACGTTTGGTAACAACACTTTCGCATCCACCGCTTTCCCGTCTGGGGGCACTCCCATTTTTGGACAGTCTACTCCGGCGCAGGGTACTATTCCTGCGCTGGGGGTACATATAGCAGGACCTTGGAACTCAGGACAAGGATCCGTTCCCTCCTCTGGAATGTCGTTCTGGGGTAATTCCTTCCACAGTCAATGGAACCCTAGACAGACTACTATGCCTCTTCCATCAGGACCGGCATGGGGTAATCTTTCCCAAAGTTCGTCAAACACGATGAATGCCCAACATCCTATGTCCTTTATGGGAAATCAGCCGATGATGTCTCCACAGGTGAAAAATCCTTATGCTAGTCAGGGCCATGGTTTCTACCAGAATCCAGGCCAGCAGCCAAACTTTTCCTGGCAACCTGGTGCCAGTCAAACTCCAGGACCCTTTTTCCCAGGTTATCAGCAGCAACCCAAACTACCATTCCTGGCGACGTTACACTTGCCAGATTTGACAAGGTTGTTAAATGATCCTATTTGTGACAATCCACATTGGCCTCCTATGCCAACGAAGTTGCCTTCGGACATTCCAAAGTTCGAGGCCAAGCCTAATGAAGATCCAGGTGATCACGTGACTACCTTCCATCTTTGGTGTTCATCTAACTCATTGAAAGATGACTCCGTACAGTTGCGATTGTTTCAATGCACTCTTATTGGGAGTGCCGCAAAATGGTACATCGAGCTCAATCACTCAAGATACTCTTCTTTTGGCAAACTGGTGATGGCCTTCCTTAACCATTTCCAGTTACTTGTGAGATACGACGTTTGCACAGAGTTGCTTGCCAATTTTGAATAGACAACAGCGGACCATATCTCTGATCATATCCGAGAGTGGAGACGTCGGAAGAGTCTAATCAAAGTACCAGTCCCACCAGCATTCCTGCTTGAGTGGTTCCTTAAGTCTTTAGTCCCACAATTATCCAAAGACGTCGCGACTTCAGGAGTTTTCTCTGAAGAAGATGCCATCATGAGGGCTCAACAGTTTGAGCTCATCTATTCTCAGTTTGGTTTATCATACAACATCCCGACGGATGCACCACGATCGATACTAGATAAAACTAGACAGAGAGTTGGACGACATGCCGATGATATTGTTGGTTCCGCACAAACCAAGCCCGCTGAGCAATTGACAAAGCAATTGCAACAGTTATCTATACAACACTCAGTGGCTAGCCAGACTACTGCTTTGGCTGCTCCTCCTACCCAAACGTCGGAAGTACACTCCGTGCAGATGACTAACCCAAAGGCCACCCAGTAGCCTGAAGGGAAGAAAAAACAATGAAAGAAGGGTAAGGGGTAGAAAAAACCCACTGATAATGCTGGCGGGGACACTACATAAAAACGGAAGGCAAGGTATCCGTGCATTTTGTGTGCAGAAGACCACCCGACCCATATTTGTCCTCGACTTGCAAAGGCCCAAAAGTTTGTCACACAACAACACCAAGCCGTGTTGACTAATCCCTTTCAGCATGGGAAAAATTTAACTCAAGCCTCTATAAGTGCCGAAGGGGGCGACCAAGAAACCTGCCCTCCTCCAAACAATTCCTCATCCGCGAATGTATATATGGTTAGGGGTGATGCTTTCATAACAACTAAAGAGAACGACTATAGTAAGCCAAGCGCCTCTGAAAAGGATAAAGAAGCTAAATTCCCATCTCTTCCTCTACAGATTGAGAAGACGTTGGGAGAAACAATGACACGCATTCCAAAGGGTGCATTTAAGAAAGCTTCTCACAACCCAAACGCAAGGGCTGCCCAGAATTACTCTGTGGTGGAGGATTTATCACAAACCCCTTGTGCGATGTTTGCTTTGGAGGTCCTCCAAAGCTATCTTGCTTAGAGGAAAGCCTTGTTAACTGCTTTAGGCTCTACTGAGACTTGTAACCCGGGTACCATCATGTTAGATACAACCGACTTAAAACCTCGTCTGCCTTACCACGTAGCGTTTTAGATAGTAGTGGCTCATCCCATGAAAACTTTTACATGAAATATCTTCTGCACAGTGGTCGACGAGGGTGCCTCGACATGCGTTATGTCATTAGCATGTTGGAAGGCCATTGGCCAACCCGCTTTGTCTCCTTCACCTACTCTCCTCACTACTTTCGATGGTCATTCTTTCCGACCACATGGCATCGTTCCTTCTTTCCCTGTGCAGTTAGGAGGGAAGATCGTGTGTGTCGAAGTAGAGGTAGTCGATGCCCCCCTCGACTATAATCTCTTGTTAGGATGGAGTTGGACTTATGCTATGCAAGTTGTGGTTGCTACAGTTTTCCGAGTCTTGTTGTTTCCGCATGAGGGTCGGATAGTGACCATCGATCAATTGTCCTTCTCTAGACCTGACCCAGCTTTGGGGGCAACCACGGTTCCCATGATTGATAATCCTCAGCCCGGTGTCGTTAACGTAGGAGTTGGTTTGTTCCCATCCTTGATAGGTACCTTTGATTACCCACCTCCTCATGACGATGTCACGTTTATATCTAATCACCACAAGGCTGATATTTTTCAAGTTTCGTCGTTCCGCATGACTTACTTTGAGGATCCTTGGATTCTTCCTTCCCCGTTAGCCATGATGGATGAGACAGGGCATTCCGGCATGTCCATGCCCTTGTCGGATGTTGAAGTAGTGTACTCTTTAGTCTAGCAAGCTTCAGCTAACCCTGATCTGACTCCCGCACAAGAGTTGGATCCACTTCTAGAGCCTATTTGGGCTTAGGGTTCTCTTGCTACCATCGATTCATTAGACTTAGTCTTGCCTTCTGATGAAGCAGTAATTGAAGCAATGACTAGTCCGAACAAACCTTGGGAAGATCTTCATCACAGATCATATTTCCTCCCAGAGTTAAGCTGAATCGAGGCAGGAGAATTCACTGTTACCATGACGGGAGATCAGCCATTTCCTATTAACCTCTTAGCTACACAGGAAATTTATTCTGAGGGGAATATGGCGACTATCGCTGAAACTATACCTATCAATATCTCCCAAAACCCTAGCATCGTAGAGAATGTATTCGTCGGAGTGGATTTCTCCCCCGAAGAAATTCAGATTTACATGGATCTTTTCAAAGAATTTCACGACGTTTTTGCCTGGTCTTATGAGGAAATGCCAGGTATCGATCCGAAAATAGTTGAACATGAAATCACAACGTATCCTGATGCCAAGCCGATTTGACAAAAACTTCATCCAGTCAATCCTAAGAAAGCAGCAGCCATCAAGATTGAGGTTGAGAAATTGCTAAAGGCAGGTTTCATTTATCCTATTCATTTGACTCAATGGGTGTCAAACCCCATGCCGGTCAATAAAAAACAAGGCATGATTCGTGTATGTACCAATTTCTGTGATTTGAACAAGGCATGTCCCAAAGATAATTTTCCAATACCATTCATTGACTAGATCATTGATGAATGTGCCGGTTGTGAAGCCTTTTCGTTCATGGATGGTTTTTCAGGATATAATCAAATCCAAATCAAACCTGAAGACCAACACAAAATGGCATTCATTTGTCCGTGGGGTACATTTTCCTATCGTAAGATGCCTTTTGGCCTTAAAAATGCTGGAGCCATATTCAAGTGGGCCATGTCTTTTGTGTTTCATGACCTCAAGCATATAGTCGATGCCTATCTAGATGATTTAGCATCACGCTCTCGCAAGCGAACGGATCATCCCACGCACCTTCGACTAATCTTCAAACGTTGTCGCTACTTCAGTATTCGCTTGAATCCAAACAAGTGCAGCTTCTACGTAATGTCAGGACGTTTGTTAGGTTTCATCGTATCAACAACATGGATCATGGTCGATCCTCTCAAGGTGGAGGCAATAATCCAGTTGTCCCCCCCCACGCACAATCTTACAACTTCAGAGTCTACAAGGCAAGGCGAACTTCTTACAACGCTTCATCGCCAACTATGCCGAAATCACCAAGGGATTTATGCGTTTGATAAATAAAGACATTCCTTTTTTCTCGGATGAAGCCACTCAACGCTCTTTCGACGCATTAAAACACACCCTCACAACCGCGCCTCTGCTAAGGCCACCTAATTATAACAAAGATTTCTTCTTATATATGGCTGTCGTAGAGTCAACTATAGGCATGGTTTTAGTCTAGGAAGATGATTCATTTTCATAATACATGATCTATTACCTGAGCCGAGGCCTCGTAGGTCCGAAACTTATTTATTCCCATCTCGAAAAACTTGCATTGGCAGCAGTTCATGTTGTTCAACGGTTCCGTCACTATGTTATGTTTCGCAAGACCACCGTCATCGCTGTCGTGAATCCATTCCAGTACATGTTGACATGATGAGTTATAGGTGGAAAAATCAGTAGATGGATGGTCATCCTCCAAGAATTTGACTTAGACTTCATTTCAGCAAAGTCCAAGAAGTCATTGGTCTTCGCAGAACTTATTTCGGAACTTCCGGTTGAGTCAGGTGACGTTGTGCCTGAGGAATCGCCTATCCGGGGGGATATGTTTTTGATTTCATCATCAGACCCCTGGTACGAAGATATACTTATCTATCTCTAGACTTTGAAGTGCCCCACCTCTGCTTCTCATGACGAGCATCGGCGGATACGCCATCAGGCTAAGAATTATCTCATACTCGATGATACGTTGTATCGGAGAGGTGTAGACTGCATCTTGCATCGATGCCTCACTCATGAGGAGGCCGTCATAGTGCTCAACGATTGTCATACTAGAGATTGTGGCGGTCATTTATCTGGGTTGGCAACAACCCAAAATATTCTATGAGCAGGTTCCTTCTGGCCGACAGTTATCAAAGATTGTATCGAATCGATCAAAAAGTGCCATCCGTGCCAAGTCTTCTCGCAGAAGATGAGGGCACATCCCGCTCCTATGTTTCCTGTCATCATAGTTGGTCCCTTCACTAAGTGGGGGATTGATTACACTACATGTAACCCCCTGTCCGCAAGGGGGCACCGCTATATCATCATAGCTATCGACTACTTCACTAAGTGGGTCAAGGCTATGCCAACATTTAAAGATGATGGAGAGACTGCAGCTCTCTTTTTATTCAACCAAATTATAGCACGGTTCAGCGTCCCGAGAGAGAATGTCACTGACCATGGTAGTCACTTTCAGAACCAAATGATATCTGAATTAACATCAAAGCTTGGGTTACGGCAGGAACATTCATCACATTACTACCCCCAACCCAATGGGCAGGTGGAAGCTGTAAACAAAACTCTTAAGACTATTCTACAACGAACTATCAACTCATCCAAGTCAAATTGTCATTTGATGTTATATTTGGCATTATGGGCCTACCGAACATCTATTAAGACTGCAACCGGTTTCTCACCTTTCCAACTTGTTTACGAGCTGGAGGCAGTCTTGCCCATCGAATGTCAAATCCCATCTTTGAAATTGGAAGTACAATTATTGCCAGACACTTCTCCACTTGAAGAACGGTTAGTACACCTGGAGCATCTTGATGAGCAGCGTCGCGACACAGCCCTGGCCAACAAGGCTCATAAACATAAGGTCTAGTGTCAATATGATAGGTTCGTTCATCCTTAGGTTTTTTCTGAGGGAGACCTTGTCCTGGTCTATGACCAAGACAAGGACCCCCTGGGGGCAGGAAAGTTTAAACCCATGTGGTTCGAACCCTTCATTATAAAATAAGTATTAAAAAAGGGCGCTTATTGTTTGGTTGATTTTGAAGGGAATGCTTTGGCGGAGCCTAGGAATGGGCTCTACCTCAAGAAGTATTACTCATAGCCAGGTCACTGTGGGTAACTTTTTGTAACATATGTATAGTCTTTGTACTATTACTTTTTACGTTTCTTTTAAAAGTGTTATGGACATGTCATTGATGTTATCTTTCATCAATATGGCAGATGTCAAGTGAGTCCAAGGTGTTCATTGGGTATGCGGACGGTGCTAGTTGACACATGCAGAGGCTTGCCTCCGCAGCTTGGGTAATGTTTACACCACAAGGTCAGTTGTTATCTTCTGGAGGGATATGCTTAGGTGACACCACAAACAATGTTTCCAAGTATAGTGCAGTTATTGAGTTGCTTCGTGACGCATTGTCATTGGGTATCTCTCATCTCTGGATCTATCTAGACGCTCAACTGGTTGTGTCGCAGCTAAAAAGAATATACCGGGTTCATGATCCAACTTTACACTGACGATTCCTTAGGGTATGTCTCTTAGAACGCAACTTTGATTATATTACATATTTTCATGTTCCTAGGAGATTAAACCAAATCACAGATACTCTAGCTAATCACATTTTAGATTGGCATCTTGCCCACATATAAAGAAGATCATGGAAATAAAAATGTAAATACATTTTTGCACACATAATCCATAAGACACAAAAAAGATAAAAAGTCGTATATAAACATCATAAAATCACCAGAGTACATAGATGGACACAAGCACCTCAAAAGTGGGAATAGTAACGAGTCACCGGGCTTATGCCCTCAAAAAATATATTCAATAAGGTGCTCATGGCACATAAAGAGTCTAAAGTCTGTTCAGGGCCTATGGGCCTTGTTATAATCATCTACAGCACGGGCTAAATGCCTAAACAATCGGACCCATGTCCGAGGTGCCCCCACAACATGAGTCTGCAAGGATGGCGGCAGGTCCTCTATCTCTGCCATCGGGACTGTGCGAGTGAGAGCAGTGAAGTTCCGTTCAATTTGCCTAAGGACCCTCTCGGCCTCTCTTGCTGGGAGGTTCCCTGCTACTATTTCTCCCCCAGCGGCGACAGCTGCAGCTTCTGGTCGTGGGCGACGCTTGTTCCGTGCATAGTCGGCAGGTCGCACGGGTCCCACATCTGCATGCAATGAACGTTCACCCATCAAATACTCTGACATACAAAAAATTATATATATATCAAAAAAGACATAAAAATTACATATGCAAACAAAAAAACTACACAGGTGGAGACTTACCCATCTACCCTCGCTCCTCACCAAGAGGCACGGGTATCTTTGGATCTCTAGAAAAGTCTATCCCCGCATATGGGTAGTCCTTGATAGCAGGGATCTGTTGTGACAACCAAGCAAAAAAGTCATCGTCAAAGGCCTCAACGGTCCTTCCACCACCCTATCACAGCAGTAACATTGCCCATCTACATACTGCAGGGAAAGAGGCCAGATGTCCTCGTACTACAACCCGAAGACTAAAGCATGGAACTCTCTCGAAAAATAATGAACACAAGATAGTCCTGAACCCGAAGTTCCTCTGTGTCCACTGTTGACAATCTGTCAATTTCCTCTTCATACACTCCAGTAGTGTGGTACTCCAATAAAAAATTTGTGCATTCATGCACTAGATAGGATAGTTCATCTGTGAGCGCGAAGCCTGATGCACGGCTGTTGAGCCGGTAATCCGCCCAATAAGCAACAAGATAGTCTGTAGTGCGAGGTTGGTAATCTTGCTAATAGGTACCTGGGAACCTCTACGGTCAGTCCCAACCTCACAGTACTCAGCTACCAACTCCAAGATCTTGCTCGGCCCTGCAGGAAAAGTTTGAAAGTTGACTGGTTCCCCTCTCCTTGAGAGGCCAGTCAGAAAGTAAATATCCTCGGTGGTGGGCACCAAGGATTGCCCCTCTAGCATAAACGCCTCTGTGTCAGGATGCCAGTAATCAATGAAGGTGTTCAGTAGCCTTGGTTGCACGCGCATGAACAGACATAAAAAGAATTTGATCAAACTGCATTGCATTAACACAGCCACAACATTCACATCTGCAGCAACCAACTCACTAATTGCCTCATGCTCCCTTTCCCTCCACTGGACATACATCCTGCCAACACAACAAGGTAAAGGAGGGTCAATGCTTCTTGTTATTTTCTTTTTATCAATAGGGGGGGTACACGTGGGCTGTAGAGTTGACAGTTGTGTGTACACGCATGCAGGCTTTACTCTGCACGCGTGTACCCGCAGGCTGTCTCTGGACAACCCACATGTACCTAGGGCCGACCTTTTTGAGTTCGACGCCCACCCAAAAAATAACTTAAATGATTAAATTGAAGTATTGAATAGCTAGATAAGGGAGTTTGTACTTACTTGTTCCAAGCAGAAGTCCGTTTCGTCCACTGTAGCTCCCGGAATCACGATCTTTGGCAAAGGGGGTCTTTTGGCTCCAGAGTCAATTTCCAAATCAGCAATGGTGATAATGAGCTACCAACTTCTATTTATAGACTTTTTGGACTCTTTTTGTCATTTTTTTGGCCCCCCTTATCAGTTTCTTTATATCAAAAACCATTTAGAGTGATCTAGGAGTTATATGGGAGAGATTTGATCAGGTTTTGGGACATTTTTTTGAGTTTCAAAAAAATATTGACGGTCCATAAAAAAAAAAAAAAAAAAATTCAAAAGTCACCTTGAGCATATAGGGTAGGATATCACCCCAACTTTTGCATCTCGTTGCCTTTTTCTTATTCTATAGGATCGATCCCATCAAGTTGTGACACGGAACCATCATATTTGCTCTAGAAGTGTCGCGACTTGGTGGTAGAGCTTACCAAAACATGGATGCCCTAGGTAGGTCCTGGTTGCATTATGGTGTCCATGTTGTTTCTCAAAACACTGTAGGCTCGGGAGTCCGTATAGTCTCTCCTGAATATGAGTTTGAGCCTCATTTGTATGAGTCTTTTTCACTCTTTGTCTTACTCTCAGGACTACCAAAAAATAATGGGTCTTCTTTTAAGCCCTTTTCAGACCCTCTAAAAATGAAAAGATTGTCGAGCGATCTTGTGACCTTTCACGCTCGTTAAACTGAAATTTGAAGTCACGTCTATCCGGCGGTAGTTTACCCCTTTTTCGGTCCGGATGGTCAACTGTACGAACAAAGGTATACTCTATCGAATTCTCAATCTTTAGAAGAGTATTCTCAGGTATAATTTTATTCCTTTTTCGAGCCTGAGGGACTAAATTTATGAAAAAGAAACCCCCACGGAGTCCATAGTTAAGCTCTTTCCAGACTCCCTAAAATTGAAAAGATCGTCGAGTGACCTTATTCTTTCACACTCGTTAAATTGGTCTAGAAGAATATTCCTGATGGAGTCCATAGTTAAGCTTTTTTCAGACACCTTAAAAATGAAAAAATGACCGAGTGATCTTGTCCTTGTCACACTTGTTAAAATGGTTTTTGAATTGACGTCTAATCGGTGCTAGTTTATCCCTTTTTTGAACTGACTAGACTATTGTCGAAAAAGGTACCCCATTGGAGTCTCCTTTTATGTTTTTTCAGACTCTCTAAATATGAAAAACCACCGAGCTTACCTTCTCTGGGCTCATTAAACTTACATCGAAGGACGTTACCATTGTGTGTTCTATCAACCACATTTGCATACCTTATCCTCCAGCCTTGTGACAGTTTGCTTCTTCATATTAACACCTTTGGCCACCGGAGGATTTTTCCTGAGTATCATTTTCCAAAACATCAGTCTTGTCCTTGTGCCTTGAGATTTTATGTTTGCAGTACTCATTCCTCCATTGTAACGTAATATTCCTTTATTATTTTTCAAAAATTACCAAAAAGAACAAAAAAATGAAATATACCCCAAAAAGAGGATGGGAAAGGTATTTTCTTTATTGGCAGCATCATGAGTCGCCCTTGGATAAAGCACATTTTTCCATTTGATCATCAGACTATGGGATGTAGTACGACCTTAGGAAGCTTTTCTCGCTATATAGAGTTGTGTCCTCCACCGTTTGGTTACTCTTCCAAACATATGGAGAGTTTGCATTGCCTCCTGCTTCGTAGACTTATGATTAACATATATGCTGCCTATGTCTTATCACTTGTCGTGCTAGTGTCCAAGGGAATTTTGTCACTAAGCCTGAGTCGTTCCCTCTGAAATATGTCTCTTGTCCGCATACCCGGCCATCCTAAACGTCCAATCAAGTCCTTGTTCGAAATCACTGAAGCCTTCAGTCCGATCATCAAGATTATCAAGTCCGTAACCAACAAGTTGTCGAAGACCTCTGGGTAGTGCAGTAGTACACTCATATTAAAATCCTACCCGAGTTTTAAAATATTTTGAATTTGTTGCTCAAGCTCTGAAGTACATCCATCAGGCCGAATCAACTTCTGGAAGACGGATACTCCATATGTCTATCCTTTTGATTTCGAGATGTAGCTCTGCTATGTATTATTCGCGGCTACTCTTTATAGTTATTTGACATGGATCTATAGTGTATTTGATTGGTAGCCATGGTTCTATTTTATCCCGAGCATGGGTATGCCCACCTCAGTGAGACATTTGTTAGTTTGCATATGGCACCTCCTGGTTCTTGATCCTTGGGCTCACTCATTCAGCACATCAGTAAAGGTTGGCAAAAGATTGGTAATGTATGTCGACCATCAGATGCTCTTCTGACCTCAGACATTAGGGGGCATCTGTTATAACCCTAAATTGCACCACACATGCTTACCTGGCATCAGGCCAACTCATATCCCTTCATTGCCAAAACATCTGCTGAACAACCTCCTTGAAAATCCTCTTGGGTCAAGGCCCACACACCCTAACCCATTACTGCACGTGTGTGCACACTGGCAGGCCCACTATAGCCCGCATGTACCTAACAAAACACAAAAATAGGAAAGTTGTCGATGAAACAAAAATCTATGGGTTAGTTAACTGAAACTCTCGGCCATGCATGGTCGAGAATTCATCCAAAACCCTAGCTCCTTCTAGCCTATAAAAGAAGGGGTAGGGGTACCATTTGGAGGAGGAAAATTATAGCGAAGAAACTCTACCCATTTGCCGAATCCATTGTCCCAACCCTTTAGCCTTTCCTCAAGCCAAAGGAGAATTAATGCAAAGCAGTTGGAGGACAAAAGAAGAGGAGGAGCCCAGGATCAGGATCAAGGAGCGGTGGCCGGTCTCGACTTTGATTGTAAGTTGATTCATTTTTTCAAATAATAAAAGAATACTTTTCCTGTCCCAATGCATGAGTTATCTATGGTTTGTTTAATTTATGATTAATTTCTAACCCTCAAGTAGAAAAGTAGCATGCATGCATAGTTGTTTGTCTTGATTGCAACTTATCTTTGGAAGGAGCAGCAGCGGTCAAAGCGCAATGGAGGATCTACACCAAACATCAGTAACAAGGTTAGTAGTTCCTTTCCATGCATGTATCATGAAAGAGGGGTTTAAGTTTTGGGTGGTAGGTTATAAAGTCATTTCTTTACGGTCAAAATCTGCATGCAAGTCTGACCCTAGTTTGCTAGTCCGTAGGGTATTTTTCCCAACAACAATCACTACTGGATAGATTTTGTTCACTCTGGGTCTGAGTTTTCATCTCTTTACCCTTGCCTGGCCTTGTTTTAAAGCATATACGCCCTTTTTTCCTTGACAATCGCGTATACACGCTTGTTGTCTCATTGCAAGAGGTGTATACACGCTTGTTGTCTCACTGCAAGAGGCGTATATACGCCCTTTCTTCTTGAACAGTCGCGTATACCACTTCCCCTTGCTTTCTTTCTTGGTTTAGTGATTGTTGGATAGGTTTTGAGGATCACTGATCCTTCTTAGATCTTTGTGGTGCTTGTTGAGATTATCTAGGATGACAGGAAACCTGTTTGGAGTTGAATTTTTGGGCGGTGTCTTTCTCTTTGTTTTTCATTTTTTATTTTTCCTTGGTAGTTAGGTTGTATGCTTAGCTACTTGGTATTATGCTCGAGTGATTGCTTTTATACATAGTAGAAGTTATATATCAAGTCGCTTATCAGTCCATGCATTTTCTTTTTAATACATTGAAAATACAAAAAAATATAAGCATTTTGAATTGGTTGGTATTTTTGTCTTGGAACCTTTATCATTAGCTTAGCACATTTAGCAAAAGATTGAATTTTACTCCTGAGTTGTAGTGTTAAATTTGAAGATTGCAATTTTTGTATCTAGCATATCACTCACTAAAAATTTAAAGTTAGGATTTGCATTATATATATTTTTATTTTCATGCAGAGTCATAACACCACGAGTTTCATTTCCATACCTTTTTGAGTAATCACAGCTAATAAACTTTATGCTTTAAATTAAAATTGATTAGTAATGATTTTATTGTTTAGGGCGCACAAACTAGCCTAGGATTTAGTGCCTTGGAATAGGATTTTGTGAGTAAACTTATCCAAGGCAATTAAATCAACGTATGTGTCTAAGACAGGGAGTTGAGAAATCCATTGTATAATTGGTAATATCAGGAGGCTCTGCTCACACCGGAGTTAAGCACGAGGTCACACGAATTTTTTTGAAGGGATAACCCTCGGATACTCACCTAGCATCAAAGATATTTATGTGCATTTATTCATATTTGGGGATCTTACTAGTATCCATACCTCTATGAGAGGCGATACTTTCAAGGTTTCAGGCTTTTCTACCCTGCCCATAGGGTAATACAAACTTATGATTGTTCACCTGTGCATTGGTTATATAGTGGTTGATTAGTTTCTTGACTTAGGTTTCTCATCGGTTACTTGCAAGGGTTATTCTGCTTGTATCCTGAGTCAGATAGGGGTCGAACAACACACAACCTTTATGGAGGATTACCTCTCCGAGGGGATCTGACCGACTGATTGTTAATCCTAAGAGGGCCCTTATAATTGATTATGTTACCTCCAAACTTTAGCAGGGAGTATCAGGTCCCTCCTGGATGAAGAATACCTTCTTTAGCGAGGGAGGCCACTTAGCCACTTTAGCCCGTTTGCATGCATATTGGTCGTTTGACTTTTTGGTATGCTCTTTGATTACTAGTTGGCCTTAGGATATATTTTTATTTGTTGAGTCATAAGTCATCATGGAGTCAGACCATCTTCCTCGCAGGTCTCGTTGGTTGTTACAGTTACCAACGGTTTTCGAGCTATTGACTTCTAAAAGGCGTAGAGTTATCGAGAGTGGTACACACACATCCACTTTTCAGACTTGTGATCCCACAAGGATGAGTACTGAGTCTAGTCTTCATAACACTGGGATTTCATCAACTCCCAATCTCACTATAGTTAATTGCACTCCTTCGACACCTGCAGCTGCTACAGTTGCAGTGCCAGAGGACTACACTAGTACTATGGCTTAGCCCATAGTCAATGCTTCGTCTCTTGCCTCTAACCCTTTTGGGAGTTTTGGTCACTCGTCGAGTTACAATGTTTAGACCATCCCCATGGCTACTAGTCCATTTTCTTATGGTATGCTAAGTTTCACTTCGCAGTTTTCGACTGCCATCCCAACTGCTGGCCATAACGCTAGTCTTGGACCTAGGGGCACTACACCTCCTTACACTCCCTTTTCATTTGGTAACTCTCATGTTCCCCAAGAAAATCCTAATGTAGGAAGTGTCCCCTTCCTTAACACCGGGTCTAATCCTTCTATGGTTGGATGGAACAACCAAGTTGGAGGACAAGTTCCGCCCTATATCCCTATCCCCTCGGTGCCAAATTCGATTAATACTTTTGGCATAATGAATCCACTTCAATCCTCCGGATTCCCACCCGGAGGAGGTTAGTCTTATGTCTTGGGCACCCCCCAACCTAGATCTAATCTAGTTGGGGGTATTTTCAACAACCCTCAGTTTGGAGCTAATCCAACTGGGGGAAATTTTCATAACCTTTATCAAAACATTCCTACTGGAATGATGCCCAATCCATGTTTCACGAATCCGCCCGGAGGAGGGTCTTTTAATTCCAGACAAGGTTTTGGTCCTTACCAGAATCCTGGATGGAACGTAGCTCCTAATACTCAGTCTTTTGCAGGAGGCTGGGGTCAGGTATTGCAGCCTCGTATTCCCTTTCTAGCCACGCTTAATCTGCCAGATTTGTCTAAACTAATGAATGACCCAGTGAGTCATGATCCCACATGGAACCCTGTCCCCACCAAGCTTCTGTTAGACATTCCAAAGTTTAAGGGTAAGAATGGCGATGACCCTAGTGATCACGTCACTACTTTTCACCTCTGGTGCTCATCGAATTCTTTGAATCACGATTCTATTATATTACGATTGTTTGAGCGCACTCTTATTAGGATTGCATCAAAATGGTATATTGAGCTACCTAGGGGGACATATGGGTCTTTTCAATAGTTAGTGCTAGCCTTTCTTAACCATTTTCAACTACCCATTCGTTACGATGTTGGCCTTGAAATTTTGTCAACTTTACGCCAGGGTTCCGACACTCGTATTTCAGACCATATCTAGGAATGGCGTAGGTGAAGACGATTAGTTAAGACTCCCATACACTTGGCCTTTCTTTTAGAATGGTTTTTAAAATCTTTGCACACTCCTATTTCAAATGACGTTGCTACTTCCAGGGTCTTCATCCAAGAAGAGGCCATTTTTAGAGCCCAACAATTCGATTTGATCTATGCCTAGTTTGGGATGTTATACCACCTTCTTCCCGATGCACCGTGGTAGACTCATGATCCTAGACAGGGTCCTGGGCCCCATGTGGATGGCATTGTGGGGTCCACCAATGTAAAGTCTGCAGACTCGACAACGAATTCTGTCGGAGGACTAGCCACATCTGGATCCTCCAAACCCACCCAATCGGCAGATGTACATTCCGTGCAGTCATCGAAAAACCCAAATGATGACTAGCAGTCGGATGGGAATAAATGGAAATGTCGAAATAATCATAGAGGTGGGAAGAATAAACCCAAGGACAAGAATAATAATGGAAAATAGAATGATAATGCTGGAGAGGGCATGAAAGAAAAGCGTACGGTTAAGTTTCCTTGTAAACTTTGTACGGATGATCACCTTACACACTTATGCCCCAAACTTGCAGAGGCTGCGAGGATTTTAAATCTTATTCCTACTGTGCTAACGAATCCTTTTCCTCACAACCAACACTTAGCCTTGATTTCTTTGAATGTTGGAAATGCGCCTGGTGGGAGTCAAAACCCACCATCGCAAGATGGTGACCATGTTTGTATCAATATGGTCGATGCAAAAATTGATATAGCCACTCGCTCTTGAGATTACGGCTCTTCAAAAGATAGTACCAGCCTAGAAGCTCCTCCTCCATGCCCAAAGAAAAATTTACAGATCAAGAAACCAGAGCCACTACCTCATATTCTGAAAGGAGTATTCAAATGCTCTACCCATAACCCTAATGCTAGAGCCTCCCAGAACTACTCTATTGTTGAGGATCTGGGCCAAACACCTTGCACGATGTCTACTTTGGAGGTACTCCAGATGTGTCCATCACAGAGGAATGTATTACTCTCTGCCTTAAGAGCTCTAGAACCTAGTGGCTCAAAGATCATCAAGTTTGATGTCATGGACGTGAAGCCTTGCTTACCCTACCATGTGTCTTTCCAAATCCAGGTGGAGTATTCTAAATATACCATCAAACGAGCGGTCATTGATGAAGTTGTTGCCACTTTCATGATGTCCTTAGTCTATTGGAAAGCTATCGGTTCTCCAACCCTTTCAAAGTCATCGACCATGCTGACCGCATTCGACGGTCATTCCTTCTGCCCTCATGGTATTCTCCCCACCTTTCTGGTCCAGTTAGGTGGGAAAATGATAGAGGTGGAAGTAGAGGTAGTTTATGCACTTCTCGATTATAACCTGCTACTAGGTCACAATTGGACTTATGCTATGGTCATCGTCGTATCGTCTGTTTTCTGTACGCTTTATTTTCCTCATTAGGGGGATATTGTGATGATCAACTAGTTATCCTTTGCGTACTCTAGACTGAATGCATATGTTGGACTGTCGATCCCTGTGGTCAACAATTCTCAGCTGGAAACTGAGAATATTGGTGTCGGAATGTATTCTTCCCTCATGGGTACTTTCGACTTCTCGACACCGACTCACCACATTTACGCCATGTCTAGTATGCCCGCTTCAGTAGAGAGGTCCATCCCTTTCCGCTCTTCTTATTTTAGTGACCCTTGGACCCTACCTTCTTCGACTTCGTCGATTGAAGGTCAATCGCATGATGGCATGGCTATGCCACTATCGACAGAAGAGATTGCATATCAAGCTATCCTTGAATCTTATGTTGATCTCGATCCTATTCCCTCGCAGACGGTTGAGGAGGATCCAGTTCTTAGGCCCGTGTGGTCCACTTCGTTATCTTGTTCACATGATTTATTGGATGAGACTTTGTCTTCAGATGAAGCCATCCTTGAAGCCATGAATGTTTTCAAAAGACCTTGGGATGATATGCATCATCGATATTATTTTCTCCCAAGTCTTGAAAGAATTGAGCAAGATGATTTTAGATCTACCCTGAGTGAGATAGTCGATCACGCCGTAGTCCCACTTGATACACATGGCATTTACGTCGAAGGGAATATGGTGAGTATTTATCCTATCGTCCAGATCGACATCACTCGTACCCCTGCCAAGATCGAAAATGTAAATATAGGTGTAGATTGTTCGCCAGAAGAGATTTTGATCTACACCAACCTCTTCAACAAATTTTGAGACGTATTTGTTTGGTCATATGAAGAGATGTTAGGGATCGACCCCCATATTGTCGAACATGAGATTAAGACTTACTTGGATGCTAAACCTGTTCGTCAACGTCTTAGAGTTGTTAATCCTAGGAAGGCCCCCGCTATTAAGGCAGAGGTAGAGAAGCTACTTAATGGCGGCTTTATCTACCTGGTTCCCTTGACCGAATGGGTATCCAACCCCGTTCCCATGAATAAAAATAAAGGAACCATCTGTATGCGTATGGACTTTCACGACCTGAACAAGGCCTGTCCTAAAAACAACTTCCCCACGCCTTTCATTGATCAGATTCTCGATGAGTGTGCAAGAAGCAAAATATTTTCTTTTATGGACGGATTTTCAGGCTATAACCAAATCTAGATCAAGTCCAAAGACCAACATAAGATGACATTCATATGTTTTTGGGGCACGTTTGCATAACGTAAAATGCTTTTCAACCTGAAAAATGTCGAAGCAACCTTCCAACGAGCCATGACTTTCAATTTTCATGATCTCAAACACATAGTCGAAGCTTACCTCAATGATCTTGCTGCTCACTCTCACAAGAGAGTGGATCATGCTATGCACCTTCGAATGGTTTTTGAACGATGTCTCTATTATAGAATCCGACTCAATCCTCGTAAATGCATCTTTTGCATTAGATCTGGACGTCTCTTAGGATTCTTAGTCTCTGAGATAGGGATCATGGTAGACCCACTTAAGGTTGAGGAAATTCTTCAGTTGCATCCCCCACGCACGATTAGACAGCTTCAAGGTTTACAGGGGAAAGCTAACTTTTTGCGTCAGTTTATTGTAAATTATGCCAATATCACTAAGGGTTTCATGCACCTATTGAAGAAAGACACCCCGTTTATCTAGGATGAGCGAGCCCAACAGTCTTTTGACGCTTTAAATAAATCCTTGGTATCGACCCCTCTGCTAAAATCTCTTGATTACAGTAGAGATTACTTGTTGTATATCGCCGCGTCTGAAGACACCATTGGTATGGTTCTAGTTCAGGAGGATGATAAGCTCCGTGAGCATGTCATCTACTATCTCAATCGAAATTTAGTCAGTCCTGAATGTAATTACTTGCACATTGAAAAGATAGCTTTGGATGTCGTCCATGTAGTCCAACGTTTACGACACTATATATTTCTTTGAAAAACTACTGTGGTTGTCGATGTTAATCCATTTCAATATGTCGTCACTAGACATATCATAGGTGGAAAATATAATAAATGGATCGTCATCTTACAAGAATTTGATCTCGACTTTGCATCGGCCAAGTCCAAGAAATCACTAGTTTTTGCAGAGTTAATATCCAATTTCCCACGATTAGATGATGATATTATTCATGTCAATTCGTTCGAGATGAACACATTTTCCTCGTCTTGTCGTCCAAACCCTGGTATGGAGATATTGTTTTATATCTTCAAACCTTGAAGTTCGCTTAACATCTCTCGCAAGATGATTGACGGTGTGTTAGATACCAAGACAAAAGGTATACAATCATCGGTGACACTTTGTATCTTTGAGGAATAGATAGTATGTTACGTTGTTTCTTAACTCACAAGGAAGCCGAGTTCGTCCTTAATGATTGCCACAAAGGGGCTTTTGGTGGTCATCTATACGGGCTTATGACAACCCAAAAAATCTTGCGAGCCAATTACTTTTGGCCCACCATATTTAAAGATTGTATTGAAGTGGTTAAGAAGTGTCACCCCTGCCAGGTGTTCACTCGAAAAATGCACTCACACCCAGCCCCTCTTCACCCAGTCATTACCATCGGTCCCTTCACCAAGTGGGGAGTAGATTTCATTGATTGCAACCCAACTTCGGTTGGGGGGCATCAACAGATTATCGTGGTTGTCGACTACTTCACCAAGTGGGCCAAAGCCATGCCTATTGTGAAATTCGATGGGAAGACTGCAACTTTTTTCGTATTCAACCAAATTATCGCCTGGTTCGGTATCCCGAGTGAGATTGTCACTGATCATGGCATTCATTTTAAAAATGAAATGATGATAGAACTAGCATCTAAGCTAGGGTTTAAACATGATCACTTGTCTCCTTATTACCCCCAGGAAAATGGGCAAGTAGAGGCCGTCAATAAGTCTCTCAAGACCATCTTGCAAAAAACCGTCAGTCGGAGCAATTCCAACTAGCACATCATGTTATATCCCGCACTTTGGGCATACTGAGCCTCGGTTAAGAATTCCACTGGTTTTTCTCCTTTTCAGTTAGTACACGGTGTGGAGTCGATACTTCTCGTTGAATGTGAAATCCCTTCTGTCAAATTGGAAGTTGAGCTCCTACCTGACACTTCGGATTTAGAGCGATGCCTTTTACACCTAGAGAGTCTTGACGAGCAACTTCGGGATGCCTTTACGGCTATCGAGGCAAAAAAGAAATGTGTCAAGGTTCAATACGATAAGTCTGTCTATCCCCGGTTGTATGTTGAGGGTGACTTGGTCCTCTTGTATGACCAAGCCAAAGAACCGCTAGGGGTAGGCAAGTTTAAACCCATGTGGCATGGTGCTTATATCATGTGACATGTTCTAGAAAAAGGAGCCTACGAGTTGGAATATTATGAAGGGAATAAATTGGTTGAGCCCAGAAATGGGCTCTACTTAAAAAGGTATTACGTTGGAGCCCTAGGCTTGGGAAAAACCCTTTGTATGCTAATGTAAATTTAGTGTATATACACCTTTTCCCCTTTTTTTTCTTTGTCTTGCTTATCGAGTTTTCCCTTTTGTTGGCAGATGTCAACGGAGTCTTCGGTCTACGTAGGATTCACAGAGGGAGCTAGTCATCATACACAGAACTTAGCTTCCACCCCTTGTGTTATTTACTCGCCTGAGGGTATGTTGGTGTCTTCAAGCATCGTATGCCTAGGGCCATCCACGAATAATGTGGTCGAGTATAGCGTCATCATAGAATTATTGCGTGATGCTATCTCACATGGTATTCGCTCTATAGAGGTGCACCTGGATTCTCAGTTAGTTGTATGTCAGTTGAACGATCGTTACCATGTGTAGAATCCGACGTTACTCTGTCGATTCCTACGGGTACGTCTTTTAGAATGACAATTTGATTTTATTACATACTTTCACATTCCTAGAAGTTCTAATCATGTATCTGATGCCTACGCTAATTATGTTTTGAATTGGCATTTGTCTCATTAATAAAGCAAAGAAAACCATTAAATCAATGTACACATTGTCATATATAAGTACAACCAAAGATCCTTCTTTATATATTTCCAAAAAATATGGTGTTTTATATTACAAAATTGGGGCTAAAACCCTCAAAAATAAATATACATCTGATATACATGTCCCATTACATCTATGCATGTGGTGCCGGATGAGTCTCATGATAGAAAAACACGGCATTGGCGAGACGCCGGAAGAGTTGTACCCATGCTCTAGGTACACCAACAACCTGCCTCTGCATGGCTTCAGGTAGATCCTCCACCTGAACCATAGGAATCCTGTGTGTCAAATGCAACAGGTTTCCCTGCACGTTCTGAAGGAATCTCTCTACCTCTCCTCCCACTGCCTCATCTTCCCGGTGCCTCCACCTATGTCGTAGGAATCCCTCTGGTTGTTGCAGACCCACATCTACAACCACACAAGTATCGAGTTAATATTTAAAAACACCATCCTATATATATATATATATATATATATATATTTGTTCTTTTAAATACAAAAATACAAAAAATGAAATATATAAAAAATATTGTTTACCTATGGCGCCGTAGGCGGTTCTTGGTGGAAGCAGCATATCAGGATCACCTCTGAAATCAATTCTTGCATAGGGATAGTCATCTAGAGCTATGATTTGTCTCCTCCACTTGAAAAAAAAATCATCATTGTAGGGTGTCACCACCCTACCCCCCCCCTGTCGTCTCATGACCTCGATCCATCGCACCATAGTTGGATCACATGGCCCTCTAGGAATGATCTCCACTCTAGGTCCTAGGCTTGGGATCCACTTGAAAAAGAAGCTACAAAGGATAAAGGCAAACCCGAAGTTTCACTTTACCCCCTGCTTGCACTCTGTTAGTTGACCTTTCATATTGGTTAGCAGTGAGGTACACCAATTGTACATGGTAGGTATCGCACACTCCAGTGCATAAAACATAAGCGATCTCAATGCTTGGTGCAGCAAGGTCAACCCTATGATCCCGGTAAGTAGGAGCACAATAATCTTCAGGTTGAGGTTACCTATAGCCCGAATAGGGATTTGACTTCCCACCATGGGAGTCCCTGCAACACAGTGGGCCTCGATGTATTCTTCGACCTTCATCCCACTCCCGACCCTGCGTGACTTGAGGTCCACGACCTTTCCTCGGTGTGAAAGTCCTGTCAAGAAGTAGATGTCCTCTACTTTGATCCTTAATGGTTGTCCATCAAGGATAAATCTCTCGCTATCTAGATCCCAATAGCCTACCAGCATTTCCAACAACCTCACTTGGGCCCTCATTCCTTTCAAAGCCCAAAACTTGTATAGACCACATCTTTTTAATGCCACTTGAGCCACCATATCCCATTCAACTGTTGCATCTACCTCCTCATGCTCTCTCTCCCTCCACTCCAACATCATCCTGCAAAAACCAAATCAATTTTTGAGTTAGAATCTTATTTTTTTCCATTTTGGGCACATATACGTAGGTTATCCAAGAACAGTCGCGAGTAGGGCCTGATATATGCTTCCAGTACTTCACACAGGGGCGTATATCTGGTCATATACATGACATATTAGTAGAAACCCACATATACCAAAAAACCCAATTTGTGCCCTTAAAAACTAAAAAAATGAAGCCTAATTCAAAATTGTAAACCATTGAATTTGAAAAGGATGGGATGAAGAGTCACCTGGACCAGACGGTTTGTGATTCTGTTGCCTATTGCTCCCACGATCGTCGTTTGAATTCTAGAGGTATGTTAGTCCAAATTGCACTATTTTGGGTGAAAATGAAAATGACATAGTAAATATTGGTTTTATTACTATTTATAAAACATTTTTACCAATTTGATATAGTTTTATGCTATTATTTTGTCTATGGACTAATTCAAAAATGGTTTCAAGTTGGTTTTTGTAGTTTCAACTCAATTTTCTTACAGATTTCAACGTCATGGTTGGTCGTTTGTCTCCTAAGGCAGGTATATTCGTAACCTAGCATATAGGATAAGTATTCACTACATCATGCAGTTTTGCATTATCCTTCAATTACCACTTTTTACACCTTAGGTACAAACCCATTTATTGTGACGCATTAACCTCCATCTGCTATCATAACATCGTTAATAAATGGTAGAGACTTACCAAACATGGGTACCCTAGTTATAACCTCTTTGTCATTTGGTGCCCATGCCGAGTTTTTTCCTTAGGACTGGGAGTCCATTAGAATTCGATACATGACTTTACAATGAGCCTCATTTCTCATTCATGCACACGCGGCCTTATTACCCACGGACTCCCAAAAAATGAGTCTTAGTTAAGCTCTTTTCCGAATCGTTATTAAAAATTGAAAAGATCACCGAGTGATTTGTCCCTTTCACACTCATTAAAATTGGATTTGAAAGATCATGAGTCCTAGTTAATCTCTTTTCTGACTCGCTATCAAAAATGGAAAAGATCATCGAGTGAACTTGTCTTTTTCACACTCGTAAATTGGATTTGAAAAGACATCTATTTGGCACAATTTTACCCCTTTTTCACACCAAGTAGACTAAAAGATATAAAAAAGGACATTTTTTGGCGTTAAATTGTGATTGCATCCCATGCCCTTGCTTGCGGTATTGAGCCTTTAGCCGGTTCTCTCTTTGCGTTATAAACCATGGCCCAAGAAGTTTGCATTCTCAACCAAGCAGAGCCTTGTTTATATCCTTCACAATTTGACACCCTATACCCTGGAGGGAACATCACCCCGAGTGTCCATCTCCTGCATGCATTTCCTTGCATTGATCATAGGTACGTTCCACCGTTGGAACTAGTTTTGCTTACTTGTGACACTCGTTCCCTCCTCTATGTCATAGCATTCACTTGTTATGAAAAAACAAAAAAATAGGCGGGCGGGAAGGGAGTAATATATTGTAATTGGTAGCAGTCGTGTCGCCTTTGAGCAGAGCACAAAGTTATTGAGTCCTTGCGTAATCATAATTTTGGGTTTAGCATGGCCTTAGGAAGCTGATCTCTTTACAGAGTTTTCTCTACCGATTGGTTAATCTTCCAGTCACTATAGAGAACATTATGGATGCCTCTTGCATCGACTAGCTTCATCGACCAGAGTTCTTCTTGGATCGACAAGAGCTTCATGCACTAGATCTCATTCATGTGAGTAGACTTAATGCTGACCTTCCTTCCTAACTATCCTTTGTCAAGTGAGCTATCCTTCCTCACTCTCTATCATGGTGCTACCAATGAATCTAACCACGTACCTTACAATTTAGCTACTAACATTAGGGGGAACAGAAGGATCAAAACAAAGGCCTACACAGGTTGGAACATAGTGTTACATCATTAATTCTATGCTATCGGAGTCCACTGTATGTCTCATTCTCTTTTTCAAAGGAAGTCTATCAACCTGTGTCAGCCACTCCTCATAAATATTTACTTTGCATGTCAGCCATACCCTCAGTTTGTCTTAGAATCACATGATACTTTGGTCTTATGATGCACCCTATCCCTACTTCCATCATTGGTAGGTCACCTTGAACCCAACAATCAACATTTCATCATGGGTCATTGACTGGGTGGTTTTCCTTGTGTTCGACAACAAGACATATATTCACACTTTGGGATTCGTGTAGTGTCTTGGATTCCATTAGCCTTATTGGTGTTTTCCTTGGCTTTGTTAGCAGTTTTCATCATTGGTTTCTATTCAAAGGGTCTTTTTCATGTAATGCTTGCATTTGGTTACAGGTATGAACTAACTGAGAGGGGGGGGTGAATCAGTTAGTTTATATTATTAACTATTTCTCTTCTTTTTAACTTTGAATCATTAATCTTAGTGGCAATGAGTCTTTACTGTGAAATTTGGAGTTATAAACATAAAGCAGATAACATAAAGAATAGCAATCACACACAACATTCACTCACAAGTATGAGACACAGATTTTTCAAGAGGAAACCCAACCAGGGAAAAAACCTCGTCTTCTTAAGATGTTAAGCAAGCTCCAACTGCGTTACATCTCATCTTTTATGAGCACCAACTCATAGAGGCTACAACCTCTGATTGCCAGCACCAACTGGCTGAGAGCACCAACTCCCACAGAAACCCAGCACCCACTAGGTGGAAGCACCAACTTCCTTTTTACTTCAGCACCAACTGAGTGAAGGCACCAACCTTCAGATTCTACAAGCACCCACTTGCAGAGAAAGAGACATACGTCTCCCTAGCACCACCCTACCACCCTAATTTTCCAAAATAAATATTGCTCAAATCAACTTGTTCATTCTGATATAGTTTGCTTACCCTTTCTGCTGATCTACTCTTCATTCTTCACTGTCTCTGATCTGTTGCTCTGCTTCACTGTCCTCTACAGCCCATTCTCATCTTCTTCTCCTGTCACGCAGATTCTCCTCTCACTTTTCTCACCTGCAGAGCTCTCTCTTCTTCTCCCTTCAGCAGCGAATTCATCTCTGTTCCAGCGCATTATATAGATTCACCACATGCAGAGGTTTTCCTTGCATTTCTCAACTCCAACTGCAGTTTCCCTTTCTTTCTTTCTTTCTTCTGCTTTTCGCATGCCAGCATTCTCCCTGATTTTCTGAACTGGCTCTTTTCATGCCTCCTCTACGCATGCCACATCATGCAACACTGTGCTCTTCCTGTCTTAACTGCCAGTCTATTTTTAGACTAAAATTCCTTCCGCTTTTCTCAACTCCAACTGCAGTTTCCCTTTCTTTCATTCTTTCTTCTTCTTTTCGCATGCCAGCATTCTCCCTGATTTTCTGAACTGGCTCTTTCCATGCCTCCTCTACGCATGCCACATCATTCATGTTGTTTCTTAAAGAAAACTATTGGTAACTTTTGATTCTTAGTCATGACTGTGTCTAAGGCATGCGTTCTTATCAGCAAAGATCCAGCGCTGTTTCAGCATAGTTTCCAGCACTGTGTTTCAGCCCAACGCTGTGTTTCAGCATTTGTAACATTACTGTGTTTCAGCTATTACAGCACTGTGTTTCAGCATAAGTTCCAGCTCTGTTTCAACATTGTGTTTCTGCATCTATGTTTCATCATCTACGTTCCAGCATCTATGTTCCAGCATCTGTGATTTAACTTCTGTGTTCCATCTCTGTTTTAGCACTGTGTTTCAGCCCAGCGTTGTGTTTCAGCATATGTACCATTACTGTGTTTCAGCTGTTACAGCATATGTTTCAGCATATGTACCATTACTGTTTTTCAGCTGTTACAGCACTGTGTTTCAGCATAAGCGTTCTAGCATCTGTGTTCCAGCCTTTGTGTTTCAGCATTTGTGTTTCAACATTTGTGTTTCAGCATCTGTGATTCAGCTTCTGTGTTCCAGCTTTGTTTCAGCACTGTGTTTCAGCTTCTGTTTTCCATCATCTCTTGTGCATGCTCTATAACCAACCTATTGCCATCAATGACAACCTTGACCATCTGACCGATTGCCATCAATGACAACCTTGACCAACTGCGTCACCTCTGCTATAGCCATATTTCCAACCTTGACCATCTGCGTCATCTCTTCTATAGCCATATTTCCAACAATCTCCCCCTTTGGCATTGATGGCAATATGTCTTTCATTTCTCCCCCTTTGACATCAAGGGAAAAGGGTTAAATTGTTCTCCTCAAGCTCCCCCTTTCTTTGTGCACTTAACGGTAATACCCGAGAAAGGTATCAGCTCTGATCTCTATGTATTGTCGCTTGCTTCCATTTTATCATGTTCAGTAACCATGCTTCTTGTGAAAAGATCCTTTGGACCTGCGCTCCTTTAATCAATCATCTATGCTTTGTACACATCTAAGCCTGATTCGCAAATTTTCTTCATAGTTCTCAAGCTTCCATGCTGCTCTCAAACAGTCTTCTTATGCATGGGGTCTGCCCTGTTTTGAAAGGCTGAGGATACTTGCCTTTTATATAATTCAATAAGCATC